>JACJUM010001610.1:5702839-5713492 GCA_020976665.1 Heortia vitessoides | reverse complement strand
AACAACCTCAAAGAAGTAAGAAATGTGCATATTAGTCTATGGACGGTCAGGAGGCGGCTCATCGCCCGGCACGCGGCCCTAAGTTACTCCGTGAGCACAGAGTTGCCAGGCTTAGGTTTGCTCGAAATTGTGAGTCATGGACTCAAGAAGACTGGAATAGGGTATTGTTCTCCGATGAAGCTAGAATATCTCTAGTTGGTGAAGATCGACGTCGGCGAGTGCTACGATGACGAAGAGAACGCTTGCAGAGGCTTGTTTTGAAGAAATCACGCCTTATGGTGGGGGCTCTGTTATGTTTTGGGCAGGAATAAATTCAATGGAGCGTACAGAGTTAGACTTCATTGAAAATGGCTCACTGACTGGACATCGATACATAACGGAAGTTCTAATTCCTCATGCACAACCCGCATTGGTCGCTTTAGGCGAAGACTCAATTTTTATGGACGACAACGCTCGCGCCCACCGGTCTGGCGATGTGGAAGCGTCGGTCGGCAAGAGGTCGGCATTCGGCATTCGTCGTTTGGATTGGCCAGCTCGAAGTCCCGACCTCAATCGTATAGAGCGCGTCTGGGACATTCTGAAACGACGCGTGAGATTAGTACAACCGGCTTCGCAGACCATCAGAGAGCTGAAGAATGTGATTACCGCGAAGTGGGAACGTATTCCGCAAGCAAGTATCCGGGAAATCCTCACTAGCATACCTAGACGAATTCAAGCTGTGATTTCAGCTAGATTGGGTCACACTCGATATTAAACATTTATCTGCTTTTGCTTTACTAAAGAAAAAACAAACAATTGTTGGGTCGTCGACGCGCAGCCGCAGGCTGCGCGGAGGCGACTACGGCGCTCGGCGCCACTTTCGCGATATATACTCGCCGCCGATAAATATCGGCGGGTCATCGGGTTGCGGGAGAATTTTTTTTCAATTCTACCCACTTTTTAATTAGTTTTTTTTTGCGCAGGCTTCTTGGCTATTTACGTTGAATACAATACAATTTGTATTGTTTACATCCTAAGCGGCTTCTTTTCGTTGCCTGCATTGGCATTAATTGGCGTATGTTTAAACGCGCTATGCAGGCTTCTGGTGTCGGTTTCGTGGGGGCTGGTTTGTTTATGTTGATCCACCGCTCTTGGCTAGTGTTATCCAGGGCTTAGCAGGGTTGTCCTCATCAGGGAATAGGTGAAAATTTCATCGATGCCTCGACTTCTGTTCTCCTGTCTATAACACAAGTGCTTGAAGCGGCTTATCACGGAATCAGGTTGCGGGAAAAAATCTACTTAATAACATAGCGAGGAGTAATTAAAATAATCTCAGGGAATCCGATTTGAAGTAGTCTTTCAATGTGCACGACAGAGCTATTTATTCGAAAATTTCAAAGTTGTTTAATCTTTGAACTTTTCGGCTGGGTTCGACTTTTCTAATAAACGAATCGTAGTTATAAATAGCTATAATATGCACTTTTCTTCAATGTTTTCATTTGAACAACCTTACGTTTAAAAAATGAAATAAATTGTATTTACTATCGAAGGATGTTAACCAAAGTTCTATAAACATAATTAAAAGACGAGTTCTATTTTATTATGTATGTACTCGAAAGATGTGGTTATACTTATGTATTTGTACTTATGCCAGCTTAAACTTCTGTCGTATTGCCGTATGAGGATTTTAGCATGCACACGTTTCAACATGGGTGATTAGAGTTCTATGCGGGATCTGAGCGTTATTTGATTTATATTTATAGATGTGCACCAAATAAAATAATATATACATATCTAAAAAAATCGATGCATGGAAAAAGTAGACAAAAATTAACATCCGAGCAGAAAAATTGTTAACAAATGATCAGAAAAATAACAATTGGCCAACAAAAAAACGACTTTTGAATGACGCCTACGACATTTTATTTTATTAAATATTAATTTAAAAGCAACAAATACATATCTGTAAATTAGATATAAGTAGGTAATAAGCTCAGATCAGCTCTACCTTTTGAGTAAATCAACGACTGAGTTGCAAAAATGCTCTCACATAGCGATTTATATTCATAAAAATAAACAGTAGTTTTTTGAGATATCTTTAATTAATTGCATTACTTCCTGTCTTTGTATGGAAAATATTTGCAAAATTTTAGCTACCCATATCTCAGCAAGTGATAAACACATAACACGCGTAGTACGTTAATCATCTTGCTTAATTTTAAAAAGAAAAATATACAAAAATAATATATAAAAAATAGTAGTTATACAAACACGCCAACATTATTTAAAAATTTATGAAAATAATTATATATATATAATATAATATAATAGAGAAAACTTGTAACTTTTTAATCGAATTACATGAAAATAAGATGTGATACGCAGATTTCAGTGATTGTTTCGTAATAGGAATGTTTGTATCATATAGAAGATTAAATATAGTTACCTAAAACCTCATAGCAAATTTAATTTATGTATGTAGTTACCCATTTGCTTACAAATGTAAGTCACCTACCCGTATGGTCTCCTGTCTTGCCTTTAAAATTTTCTTGCTAGAATAATGACATTTTAGCTAAATTATTTCTTTCCGAAACAACGTCAAAAAATTACGTTCTAATTATTCATTAAACGAAACTCGATTTATTCTACTTGTAAGGGTACTTTCCTGGTATAATAACACCTCCACAATTGCCATGTTCTTTTTAACATCAAGGTCATAGTTTACCTACAGTTTAATTCTATACACCGTATGGTCACTATCACAATATAAAACAAAGCTTCCACCGCCATCTGTCTTTCACTCCGAACCCACTGATATCCTAAGCAACCGAACGAGTTTTAAGACGGTTTTCATAGATAAACGTGGTTATCCAATATAGTTTAGGTACCTACATGTACTTATAAATTTAAAAATACTAATAATTTGACAGGACCGATGGCGCAGATGGCAGTGAGCCGCGATGTATTGTTTAATTTGCTGACATATGGTCGCTAAATGTTAGCGATATATTAGGGTTAGGTATTTTTATGTCAAAATAAAGATACATATGTAGAAAATCTTGACGTGGAGAAAACATTCCCATTTTCTTACGTGTTTCTGCTGCCTCTGTCGCAATAGATATATATAAGAATATCAACATTAGATTTCAAAGTGGAAATGGGAGCTCAGATAGTATCTACTGATACAAAATTTCGTGTCTACAAACAAAGTTGGTGACAATGATTTTTACTCATATAAAGAGTTCTTCCTATAAGCGGTGCGCCGCTTGTAGGAAGAATTGATGTCCCAACACCAGATTCCAGACAGAAGACACCCTTAAGCATTTTTACACAAACTTAATTGAGTACTATGATTATTGTCCGCCTCCAAAATTTCGCTGCTGCCTTGCATACAATGTCTTATTGGAAATCACTTTGGAAGGCTTATATGTCCAGCAGATGAGTCCATGCAACTAACAACATGATTTTCTTATTGACTTTAAGCCAGTGACAATGTCTGCATTAATTTATAGTCACTCTGGGAATACATACTTGAACTATTTTTAATGGGTTTTTGGATATAACTAGAATCAAATACCACATAAGACTAGTCCTGTACCCATACAGTTACTATTTCACTTCAAATATTTTTTTCAGTCTTGTTTGACATTTCCCATGAAGCTGTAAACTCAATTTTGAGTTTGTGCATAACAAAAATAGTTCATGTGGAAAAATAAGTATACTCAAATATACATTTAATGACTGTTAATTTATTTATTAAATATTATCGAACTAAAATATATGCAAGTAACACAGTGTAACTTTGTGATCTTTCTAAATGCAACACATAAATAATACAAAAATAATAAAGGTAAGATTGTACTGACATAATTACTAAGTTATATAGTTATAACAGGAATTAAGTCATAGCAGTAATGGTACATAAAACAAGCAAATTAAAACAATAACAAAGTCTATTGTACCTTCATGCCAAATTATTTTGTGTCTGATAAATTTATTTTGTTAATTGTAATTTATTAAAAATAAAACTGATGTTATTTATGAAGTTGATGCTTTAGCTGCTGCTTGCGCCTTCATTTGGATAATCATGGCGATTGCTTCACGAGCCTTTGATTTTTCAATACCTAATGCTTGAATTTTTTCCATTTGTTCTGTTACAAATTGGACTTTTCTTTTGAAATAATCTTTACCTGATTCAATATCCTGTAAATAAAAAAATACAGAAAAGAAGTTTAGCCTTAAGTGAGATTCTTAAAATAATGCTGAGTAAATTGCAAGATTTTATAATAACTGTGGTGGCAAAAGTGTTGAACATCTCATTACTATTATTTATTTTTAATAATATTAGTGATGTCTATGGTATTGTGATAGCTTGAGTAAGATAGCTAAGTGTTAGCTAAGTTTTAACATTGTTTATTTTGAACTATTGATTCCATATAGCTGAAAATAATAGTGGTTAAAATCCTATAGTGGTTGGGACCTCTGTGAGTGATGAAAATGAATATAAAAATATGGATGTTTAAAACTGGATTAAATTAAATATATATTATTATTATTTTTATATAACTATTTCTATAAAATCCTGCATAATAATTGGGTATAGTCATTAGATATTTTCGACAGATGCTTCAATTATATGTATTATGAGAACAATTTAATTATACTAATTTTCAATATATATATTTTAGCAGGTACAATACTTACTTTCTGTGCATAGTAGCCGGTGCCGATGTCAATAATAACTTTCTGTGTATCTGTAATAGTTCCGGGGACATACATAGAACCCGTGAGCGGCACGAGGACAGCCTTGCCTTCAGTTGCAGGTGTCATTTTTTGAAGACACTCTTCCGAATCCATAAATTTGCGCTGTGCTATTTTTAAAGTTTGTAGAGACTCTTGAAAAATAGTTAGCTCCTGAAACATGAATAAAACATTTTTTTGTATATTATATAACATAGTAAAACAGTAGTTAATCAGGTTTGACTAATTCATATTTTCTACCTGGTCTAGTTGATCTTGCAATTTGGCCAACTGGTTATAATTTAGCTTGGTCAAGTCTATTTGTTGCAACCCAGAGGCGGAGGAAGCAGATGCGCTGGCCATTTCAGATAAGTATATTTTTTAACTTTAGCACAGTATAAAATAAATGTTAATTAATGTTTTAAATTAATCTAAAAGAATTGTAACCTTAATGCAACAACACACACACTAACTAAGCATGACATGAACCACAGAGTATAGAACGTAATCCAGCTTTGGTTGTCAAAAAATACATTTTATATATTAAAATAATACGCAAAATATAGAAGAAATTATTCTGTATTCTGAGATTTTTATAATAAACTACCTATTTAAAAAATGAGTATTAAAGCTTTTGTTTTTTGCAGAACTTAATACTGGACTACTCAGACATTGATTTTAACGCCACCCGAATTAATAAAACCTACTTTACATCGGCTTTAAAACTTGATTTTTACTCAAGTAACTTTTGCTTTGTTTCAATAATTCGATGAAATCATGATAAAGGTTGCTATAAGAGGCTAAAAAACTTCGTTACAAAGTAAAATACAGTAAATTTATTATGAGTAGTAGATGCATTAAACAGAAGAAAATTTAAAAAAAAGTTTAGAATTTTACTTCACATTAAATTCCAACTAGAAAAATGTTAATTACACACTTTAAAACATTTGTCGGTAAGCAGATCAAACCACCCTAAGCCAACAATTTTTACAGTCAATTTTGAACTCAATTTCTCGCTTACATAGATTAATATCAATTAAGGAATTCGACAGATTCTGTGACATATTTTTTTGTATTTTCAGTTTTATGCAACGGCTCGAGGAAATAAATTAATCTATTGGTATTGTATGTCTGGTATTTTTTAGTATTCAGTTTTTTTAGCAGGTTATTAATACAGTCGATTTATATATATTTACATGAAGTCTTTTTTATACCATATCAAATTCAGGAGTTCGTTATGTGCAAATTTCAACAGCGGTTTATTAGTCATATCGATACATATATTGGTATGCACCGCTTCACTAGGTCGTCACTGTCAACAAAACAATTTCAGGGTTCTGCCTTACTTGTACAGATTTTGTTGTATAAAGTAATAAAAGTATGTACGAATTAATTGACTATAACTGATTGTAACATACATTTCATACTGTTAATTTGAATTTGTTGTTGTTTGATATATTCTAAGGCAAAAAGCAAAACTATTTTTTCAAAGGGTTTCAAACAGAATTGTGTTAAAAAAGATAACCTTAATATTGTATTCCAGAAAATGTCGGTCATTACCTTAGGCTCATCGGAGGAGTTTAAACATTTTACCAGGTAAGATAATTTTTTTAAATCATATATATTATACCGATATTTTGCTGTTTTAAAAATTGAAATTTAGGTTAGACGACTTCAAGTAGGTATTAGAAATTAACCTTCAATTAAACCTGTTAAATAATAACATCCTTTTTACAGCTCGCCGTCTCTAAGTGTAGTCCACTTTTCTGCTGACTGGGCAGAACAATGTGAACATGTAACTGAAGTATTAACAGAACTATCCAAGCTTCCAGAGCTACAAGGCAAAGGCAGTAAATTTGCCATCTGTGATGCAGAAAACCTTTCGGATGTATCATTATCTTTTCAAGTACGATAAAAATTATTTACTAAATAAAAATTGGCTCATGTAATTCACTTGAATTGTTATAATGTTAAATTGTAAATGTGAATGATGGCATGTTCAATTATTAGCATGTTCAATTATTGGCATGTTCAATTATAGGCACGAAAGGATGTCACTTTAAAGTTAAATATTTTTCTCATACTTGGACTTTATCAATAACATTTGTGATATATGTAATAACACTGACACTGAAACTGACACTATGTTGATAAGAGTTACAATAACAAACTGAAAAACAAATGACTATATGAAATAAATATGAATTTATGAGTAACTGTTTTATGTTTAAAATTTTCAGGTTAATTCTGTACCTACTGTTATATTGTTTAAAAATGGAAAGCAAGTGGATAGAATTGAAGGAGCAAATGCTATAGAAATTACTACAAAAGTTAAATCTCATGGTGCTGGAGTACACACTGTTTTAAATGATAAACCTGAAAAATTAGATGACAGACTAAAGGCTCTCATTAATAAACATAAAATCATGGTTTTCATGAAGGGCAATAGGACTGCACCTAGATGTGGTTTTAGCAGAACTCTTATTCAAATATTGGAGGCAACAGGGTAAGGTCATTTACATAAAAGTACACAACTTTATATTAAAGTATCTAGATATTATGTAACTGTATATAATAATAATAATAAGGCACTGAAATAAATCAATATAAGCCACTCAAAACTGATGTTTAATCTAAAAAATTTACTTAAATGTATGATTTTTTATTAATATTTTATTTACAGAGAGCAGTATGAAACATTTGATATACTAACTGATGAAGAGGTTCGTCAAGGATTAAAAGTATTCTCTGACTGGCCAACATACCCACAGTTGTATGTAAATGGACATTTAATTGGTGGTTTAGATATTATTAAAGAACTGCAAGCTAGTGGAGAATTGGATTCAACACTTCAAGCATAATTAGTTATTATAAATTGTGTTAATTTATTACAATAAATATTGTGGTAATTTGAAATTATTTGTTTTTGTTTGAAATAGTACCCTGCAATTGTAAATTCTACCTACTAAGATTTTTTACTTGAATATTTATAGAAGGTCAAGTCAATCTTCACAATTCTGTTAAAAATTCACATCCAATTGTTAACACTTTATTAACCCTTCACTAATCCTAGGTTAAATAGTATTATAGTTTATTCAAAATAGACTCGGTAGAGAACTAAGTTTTAAAAACATTTATGTAGTAAACCTTGTAATATTTCTAGATTTGGCCAAAGCTTTGCATATAGAAAACATGACTATTTAATCTTTTTTTCTCGTATATTTTAAAACCATTAAAATTATAATTTGCGGGGAAAAACTACTCCGACCGGCGCAATCGGTTTTTATGTTTAGAGTCGATGCCTACTTTTCTACACCTTACTATGGGCCGTTTTGAGTATAACTAGTATTATTTGTATATTCTTAAAAAATATACCCAATTCCAAAAGTGGGAAGTGGTAATTTTTGATCAACCGCGGCGACAAAGCCTTTCTATGTATTGAATTTAACATAATGGCAATTTACAACAGTCTCTTTCTCAGTTGATTTTATTGAGATCACATGTCCTAAGTAAAGTAATATAAATTGGCCCAAAATATTCGGCCTATATTTTGTGTTTATTGATTTCAGTAGTTCTACATAAAAAATTAAAAATCTTTGATCACAACTAGAGTACGTGTTTAGATCACTCAAATGTCACTGTCAGTTTGTTTATTGACAATTAGAACTGGAAGCTTGGGCTTATTTCCTCTAAAATTGTATCTGTTTTCCTGATATAAAAACTTGCTTTAACTGTTTATCCAATATGGAGAGAGTTACACCATTTCATCCCAGTGAGTAAAAATATTTGTGGTATCCCAATATTGTTACTTCACATCTGTGAGAAGTGAGATATGTATAACTAATTTGTTTTGTATTTTATTAGAAATAATGGCCAAAACAAGGACAGCTGGAGATGGTATGGAATCTGATGAATCAATGACGGAGATGCCACAAAGTGTAGTCTCCAATATTTCATCAAGTAAAGAACCTGTTTTGTCTGGACGTCTTATACAAGTGTATCCTACAAATATAATTCGGGCTGAAAAGAAAAAGTCACAAATGCATTCCAAAAACCCAAAATTTGTCCCATATGAACCGTATCCAGCTGCTGTCAAACCAATTACGCCTAAAACAATTCCCAAAGGTGCAAAAAAATCAAGGAACAACATGGACATAAATACACTTATATCACAGATGTCTCAAATGAATACTAATTTAAATGAGTTTAGGCCACGACAGAAACACCTATCAGGAAGTGAAAAATCTAGCGCAGATTCGAAACCCTGCCCAGAAAAAGAAGAAATGCAGAAAAAAATTGATGAACTAGTGAAAGAAAATGAATTATTGAATGATCAACTGAAGCAACAAGCTCAGGTATAGTCAAATATTGATATGTCATAATGATTGTACTTTGTAATATAACTCATTGACTGTAAAACTCACATGTTAAATAAATCCATGGTGTGGTAGACAACACTCTAGCTTCACACACTTCACAATCCAAATGGCTATCTAGATGTAATTTACATAGCTAGAGATGTGTAATATGTAAGTAACCTGATATAGAGGGTTGTGTTTTCCTCAATCTAAATACATTTCCAAGTATTAAATGGTACAAATAAAATTGATATGTCTGTTTTTATCTGAAATGATTGTTAAAAGATTTTTACTAAATGCATATCAAGGTATATATGGTAAAGACATAAATAAAATCCTTTTGTCTGTCTGTACTCCGGGTAAATTTTAAAATTTTATAATGATACTTTCACAGGCTGGGTATCTGATGTTATAAGGAGTAACATAGGTTACTTTTACTTATTTCATATACCTACTCATAACTGGTAACAGGAAATACACAGGTTGAAACCATGGGGTGATGTTTGTATATAATATAAATGTAGATTAATTGAAATCTATATTTTTCAGGTCAATAAAGAACTGAAAACTATGTTGGTGGCATCTATGGGGGAGGATCTAGAAATACAGGTCCAGTCTTTAAATGAGGATAAGAAGCATTTGGCTGATGCTTTGCTCAATTCTGCACAACACCTCTCCACACATCAGGTACCATTCTAAAAAAATATTGGAAATAATGCTATTAGAAATAGAATTAATTTGAATATTCTTTGATTGTTTTAACCTTCATTGGTTAAGGGAAAAGGTAGGAAAAAAAAGTATATAAAAGTATTCATGTGTTCATTTTTATTTCAGGAGCAAACAGAATGGCTTGCTGGACAATGTGAAGTATGGAGAAGTAAATTCCTTGCCAGCAGGTACTTTTGCTATATAAGTAATTTGTAATAACATTATATTATATTACTTAAATGCATCTAAACATGCATTAATTTGGGTTCTTATTTAGATATAATATTTATTTTCTGACAAGCCTGATGGATTGTTTGTCTCTATCTTGTGTGCCAACTTCCTCTTCTCAATCTTTCTGATTAATATTTGTATTTGTTCTGTGTCTGAGTGTTATAATATGTATTTAAATATAAGGTAATGAGACCCAGAGAGGCCTTAATCATTTATGGTAGTATTGAGATTTTTTGTCTTTATGTCTTGTCTGATAAAAAAAAATATAATTAAAATAAAATAAATTAATTAAAACATGTGCACACATCTTCTAGGTTAATATTAGTTAATGTTATATTTAATTACTAGCAGCCCGCGGTTCCGGCTTCGCTCGGATATTCGACTTTTACAGCTGTAGTTATGAAAATAGAAACTCCTTCCAATTCAAAGTGATAATAAGTTGCCAATTATTATATCTGACAGATGGACAGACTTAGATTCTTTATTAATTACGGAAAACTAATAAATTACCGGTAGGTAGTTTAAAATTGAGTTTCTTTAAATATTTTTTATATTTTAAAGAGCGTAAGAGAATTGGACAAAGTAAGAGAGTTGGTTGGTTGGTTGGTTGGTTGGTTGGTTGGTTGGTTGGTTGGTT
>JACJUM010001610.1:5591017-5702829 GCA_020976665.1 Heortia vitessoides | reverse complement strand
GGTTGGTTGGTTGGTTGGTTGGTTGGTTGGTTGGTTGGTTGGTTGGTAGGTAGATTGGTTGGTTGGTTGGTTGGTTGGTTGGTTGGTTGGTTGGTAGGTAGGTAGATTGGTTGGTTGGTTGGTTGGTTGGTTGGTAGGTTGGTTGGTTGGTTGGTTGGTTGGTTGATTATGGACGTACTATAATGAAGATTAAATTCAAAAAATTTCTGTATATACTACATTAATTAATTGTTTTACCCTCATTGGTTAAAACAAAAATGTTTCTATTAGAAGTGACTCGAGAAAGTGCAACGTATAACTGTCCGTGACTGAAGCATGGCCCAGTTAAATCTATGCCAGCTACGTTGAGAGTCTGTCCTTGCGCCTTATATATTGTCATGCCAAAACAGAGTCTAACAGGGAATTGAACCCTTTAAAAATTTAAAGGTAAATCGGTGGGAATCAACGGTATTCTCGGAATTAACACAGTTTCGCCAGTACCACAGCCAGTTAGAATAGTGCCTTTAATTATGTAGGTTTTTACAGTTTTAATAAGGAGTCGAGTTCCATTACACAATTTTGGTGGATTTAAATTTCTTAATAAAATTATGGGGGCTCCGACTTTTAAAATCAATTTGTGTGGTGGCATTCCTAAAGGGTTTAAGGAGTTAAGAAATTCTGTGGGATAATGCACGGCTTCTTCACTATCGACTACGGTATCAACTGAATAATACGTTTGGGATTGGGAATTGAATTTTGCGAGCACTAAATCATTAATCTTGTTGATTTGTTAATTTGTAGGTGACAGTATCGCTCTTTCTTTGAACCAGCTCAATGACTTATTTGCGAGGTTCTGAATCTCAGGGTACACTTTATCTATGAGATGTTGGTGGTCTGGGACTAAAATACACAAATTACTATTTAGAGTAATTTTCCCAGAGTGTATTGGGAGCTCTCCGTTACCGACCTTTAATAGCATATCGGCAAACATGCGATCATCCCCAGAAGACCTAACTCTCATATTAGTTTTTAGAGCTAGTTTTGTAACATGGGACGAAATATAAGATCTTTTTAATGATGCATTTATTTCGTCAGCTCTAGTTCCTCTCGAAACAACAGGCAATATTTGTCTAAAATCGCCGGAAAACAAAATGGTGCAACCACCCATTGGTGTATTAGTATTTCTTAAGTCACGCATGGTCTTGTCCAGAGCTTCGATTAAAAGTTTGTGCGACATTGTAGCCTCATCCCAAACTATGAGTGCACACTTCTGTAGAAGTTTCGACGTGTTGCTTTGTTTTGAAATGTGACATACATTCTAGTACAGGTGGTGTAGAAATCATATTAATTTTGATCTTTCCTTGTAAACAGCAAAACCCTTTTGATTCGTCTTTCCATTTTAAAGCAGAGCAATGTTGGCAGATGACATTTAAACTCCCCAAGGATATAGAAGAATCATTTTTATGGTCTATTGTAGATTCATAATTCATGCCAGAACACTCTTTATTAATCCATAGGACAGTAGAATTTTGGATGTTTTCTTGGTCAGCAGCAGTGGTGGCAGTGTCCATTTGAATTTCTGATACTGTACGTGCACTGTTTTCGTCAGCGGTCAAAACTGATTCTCCACACAAACGACGACGCCTTTCCCGTTCTCTAGTCAACCTAGCTTCATTTTCTTCCTGTGATTCATTTGCCCGAGATACGCGCATTCGTTTAGCTCTTAAAGTCTGTGGACCTATATTTTGTTTACGCCGAGGCATTTTTTTATCAACGTACGTAATACCTACTTAAAAAGAATCAGTTAGTTAAGTAAAGATTTTTTTATGAATTTTTAGGCTTTATAAATCGATATTTACAGTAATTTTTTTTTCAATTTTCAATAAAGAATGCAATGTTTTGACAGTACCTACCTATACATACCTACATATTATATCTATCTATTTTTAACATCAATATTTACAGAAAGTGATGAAAAGACCTTTCTTATACCTAAGTACCTACTTATTTATTTTAAGCGAAACTTAACTACCTATTTTTTACCTATACAAGGTTTCTTTGTACAAAATTATTATTTAAAATGAATCACATAAATTAAATTTTAAAAATCAATTGTAAACTTGAAACGAAGCGCCGCGCCGCGCCGCACTGAAAATTTTATAATTCGACACAACCATCAACGTTGTCTGCCCTCACGTGTCTGCCCGTTCGGGTCGCGCACCTCAACATGAGCCCACCCCCACCACCGCCGTCGCCGCCGCCGCGCGCCGCCATCTCTGCCCTCGGCATTGTAAATGCATCTTGTGTATTAATATTAACATAAAAGTGTTATGATATGTATATATTCGGAATCCTCATTTCATTAGCTTTAATTTGATATGCATTTTGTTTTATGTTTATTGGTCTATGTCGGTAGAAACATCAAGTAATTGAAAAATAAGATATTTCGTAAATTAAACTTGAACACCACTAAAATCGTTATTGTGGCTAAACCTTAAAGGATAGATATATGCTATTGCAGATTTTTTTTATAGAACTTTTTGAGAAGAATAATTCTCCCATACATTGTTATTCTGTATTTTGAGTTATTTCAGCAGCGCACGCAATGCAAGCCTCCAAAAAGCTCGTTTTTCTTCCGTCCGTCTGATAACTGTTACGATTACTCTAATAATTTCTGAGATAGGTACACCTAAATTATACACCTATAGAATCCCTGGAATGTCTTCTTTCCATTATTGAAAACCGCATAGCTATTGATATAGTAGTTTTTGAGATCCTAGGTAACAAACACATTTTGGGCGCCCTCCGCAACTTCATTTTATACTATGTATAGATGAAAATTAGTAAGTATGACAGTAATCTGTAAGTGTACTTATACTAAATAAATAAATATTCTAATTAAATACAGAAAGTATGGTAATTCACATTGTATCATTCATCATTTAATTAATAAAAAAATTTAGGCCATTGTGGCTTTATCAATTGTATGTTAAGTATAATTTGTACACTATTTATACTGCCAAATATGTGTTAGGCCACACTTGATCTCATGGCCTCATATTATATTTGTGATTCCATTGTTGTCCGATATCTATGACACAAGTTCTTAATGTATCAAATGTTAAAGTGAATTTTTATTACTATCTTAAATAATATAATTTTTTTTTAGTTTGATGGTAGAAGAGCTTGCTAATTGCAAGAAATTGTTAAATGAAAAGACTGACAGATTACAGCAAGCAATAAAACAATTACTTGATGAGAGGTGCCGCTCAAGAGAGATGATGCTCTGCACTTACAAGAACTTATATAGCCTTCATGAAAAATTCCTGGAGAATATTGCTATATCAGAATATATGGGCACCAATAAACTATATAACAGGCCAATTGGGAATCTAAACTTTAATGCTACTATGCCACACTCCACTAACATATTAGACATGGCAACAGTGAATTTGAAGTTGTCTGAGAACATTAGTAGTTCAGTGGAAAAGCAGGACACCAGTCATCTAAATACTTTGGCAACTGTTACAGACGGTGAGAAGAACGCTGAAAACGTAAGTTACATAGATATAATAAGTGTGCATGTGCTATGAGTTATCTAAACTGATTACAACCGCAGAATGCTAATTACTTGGATAATTAAAAATAATATAAAATTTCTGTTAGATAATGATAAATTAATAAACAATTAAACACATGGTTGTGATGTAATTGGTTATTAATTCAATATATGCTATATATAATGCTTTAGTACAGTAGTAGGCACAAAACAGGTATACAAGTTTAATACACTTTTACTTTGTACCTAAAATAGACTTTTTATCAACAATAACATTTACAAGTTAAAGAGAGAGTTTAATAGAAAGTTATTGTTGAATAAAGTAAAATGGTGAAAATTATTTTGAGGGTGGTAAGGATTTTAATTAATAAACAAATAATCAGGTCTATCCTCCAGGGCCTGCTTATTATGTTTTTATATTTTTATTATTGTATTTTTTGAAATGTTGTATATTTTTTTACTAATAAAGATTACAAATATTTCAGATTATGGCAATGCCAATTGAATTAAAACGGATGAATGAAGAACCTTTGAATGCTTTGGTGCACCAAGCATACAGCAGTAGTGGCACCACAGTGCGACCAGTGGCATCCTGCGTTCACTGCACTGGGAAGGTTCAACTACTTTAACCAAGCTTTCTATTGTTAACCACAATAATATCTGACATTATAGTCAATTCTGAAGAAAAACCTTGCAACATATTTACATAGTTAACCGCTGATTAATTGATTAAATTCTCCAATATTAAATGTAAATAATGTTAAATAATCTGTAAGTGGAATAATGTTAAAATAATAATAAAGAAGACTTAATATCTTGATTTTCGAAATACTGTACCTGAGTGTAATAATGCTAATTATACCTAGGCATACTATACCTAATATAGCAGCAAGCTGGTGTACGTTAAGAAACCTCACCAAAAAAATGTTCTTGATATCAAAATTTAATTAAATTCCTTTGAAAATCTGGAGCCTTTATTCATCTGAATTTGTAATGGGGATGGAAATAGGGAGACTTAAAGGCTATGACAGAAATAATCTATCTCTCAACTTGCTTAATTGATACGACTCAAGATGTTTTAGAAAAGTTTGGCTTACATTTACTAAGGAACGCTGTAGGAGGAGTCAGAGACGGTAGCTCGGTAAGTCCACGGCATATATATTGGCCAGTAACAAGCATTCAACGAGCAGCTTTTGCGCTAACAAACTACGTCTGATGTCTCTTACTCGCCTCCTCTGTTAGTAATTTAACCATCATATAGACATGTGGTGACCATATGAGGCATTTGGTTTCTCAATTAAATCGTGCCGGATTATTGTATTATTTGTTATACGACAAAAATATTGTTCTAAATTATGTTTCTAATTTATCTTTTTCCTGCGTATTATCATTCGTAGGCTCGGTCAGAATTGCAGTGCATAGATCTTTAATAACTATACCAACAGTCTTGCCTGACCGAAATTTGATGTCTTATACAATTTCATTTTCATGTATTTTTGGGCCAATAAACGTTATAAAATTTTCTGATTATAAATATATTCAGTTTAGGTTAGACTCAAATTATTTTGTAATAATTGATTTTTTAAGTAAGTATTTTAATTAAGACAAAATTAGGGATTTTGATTATTACATACTCTTTGGTGGCGTACACTTTAAATTGATATAAAGAGGTTAGATTACTATTAATTATATAAATATTCATCACTACCTACATAATAAAAATTCACTTCCTGCTGTCTGTCTGTTCCTATGAAATACAACGCAACGGATATTAGTGCGGTTTTTTAAATAGATAGAATAATTCATGAGGAAGGTTTATATGTATCACACATTACATGCATAATATAGTAAAGAAACACTGAAGTAGTTATAGAAGTTTCTAATGTTATATTGAAAATAAACAGATTTTTTGTACGATTACATTGCAAACGCTGGCTGAATTTGACGAGATACAAAATAATTGACTACAGTATTGTACACCCTAAAATGGTCTACAAAAACGGTACAATTCCATCTCTTAGGAATAACTCACAACCACCATATCTTATTCTCATTGCACCCGTGCGAAACCGCGCTAGTTTATTTATATAAATCAAATATCATTTATTAACGCTGTAATCACATTTAACTAAAGAGAAGCTTTATAGAGAACATAATAAATGAACATATAGTATTTAGCCAGCCAAAGTAATTATAGAATTTGGGAAAGAGGCATATTTGTAGTTATTTAAGTAATGTATTGTTATGAATTATGGTGCTATAATATAACTATTTTATATTCTACACAATCCTCTAAAAGCAATAAAACACGAAATTAAATATAAAATATATTTATATAAAGATTAAATATATTTGATTTTATAATATACATCACATTAATTAAGCTGTTGCACCTACTCCTAAGTATTAATCCCAAATAATTGTCAATATTTTTTTTTACAAAGTAATATATGTAAGAATGTATCACTGTGTGCAACTTCCTATTTTTCAGGTCAAGTAACTATTTTTCGAGTCACCAAAATAGAGATTTTGTTGTCATATGAATGTTGATGTTTCTGAAGACAAAAGAGCAATGGCTATCCATCAGAATTAAAGTATAGGTATAATTACTGAATGTTTACACTGTTCATTCGCTATCTCTGTTAATAGCATATTAATCTGTTATTATAATGAGCTGAAATCTAGCTTCTAGATAGTGTAAGTATAGGTTATCAAAATAGATATTAACCAGTAATTTAATTTAGTACCTACTTAGCGCTAGACATTCGTCTAAACTGGTTTCATAGTCTACCCCATCATACATAATGTAATTTTGTTTGGGTAACAAACATAAATTCACACAACATGTCATTCATTAATTGACCTGACTCCCAGACAAATAACACATAGAACAAACATAAATATTCATCATTCAATATTTGTACTGGGTAGAGATCGAACCTACAACCCTTGGCGTAGGTGATAGGTCATTACCCTTCATTTATCATTCACACCAGTCATTAATTTTATTATAGGTGTTCAAAATGTCCATTTTTAATTAATTTTAGTAACAGTAGATATGTAATTTTACATTCATTGACGAATATATGCTGAAGACATGCATCCCAGTCTTTAACATTCAAGTTAAGTTTAGACTGCATACTTAAGACCTCTTTTATTTAAATTAAATTAGAACAGAATAAAATACCTTAACTAACAAACGCAAATAGTGAGGATATCTAATTTCTATGCCACGATATTAAATCTCAAAAAAATACAGTTGATTTGTGAAATGCAGTTAGTCTATCAAAAATATTGACTGGTTTTCTATAAGTTTCACACATTCAGCTAAGTCAATTTAAAGGCAAATTTGTGCGATTATTTTATTGTCATTTTAATACTTATGTTGAATATGACAATATAAATTAAATAACTCATAATATCTACACTACAATTGCGGTATAAGGTTCTTTTTACCTTACAGTAACCGAAACGTTAACCGTTTTAAGATTGACTAGATTAGCAACCGTTTTGATTGACCAAGATGTCAATATTATAAAGTAGTTTTATCATGAGTAGAGAATTCGTAAATGTCAGATAATACTTGCTGTTCTGGCAAACGTCGTTCTGCCATATAAATGATATATAATAATAAAATTACTAATATTGCTATTTAATCGTAGGGGTTGGTGATAGAAAGGTGAACATTTAGAGTTGCATGTAGTTTTTAAATGCAGAATAAAAAAATAATTTGTCAAATAAATAAAAAAAATATGTTAGAGATAATAGAATAACCCTTATCACTTCGGGGTATGAAAAATAGATAGTAGACGGTTCTCAGACCTACAGATGATGCATATAAAATTTCATAAGAATCAGTCAAGCCGTTTCGGAGGACAGTGTAAGTAACAGTGTGACACGAGAATTTTATATATTACATAAATTATTATCATTGAGACTAAACTAAGACGCGACTCCATTGCAGCAAATAAAAAGTATTATTTTTCGTTAAGTATCTTTTATTTTAAAATATATCACATTGACTTAGAAGCTAAATCCAGCTTTTAGATAGATATCTCAAATATTTTTTCAGTATTTTTATTTATATATTGATATATGTGTCAGTGCTACTAAGATAGAGCAACAGTATGTACGGAGTGCCGTTTCTGATTTTTGCTGGCGTACTGGAACATTTCCATGCCAGTGTAGTTGTAGGATAGGTAGTCTTTAATAGGTATGTACTTGGCTCCACCAAACCAGTCAATCATGGCGATCTGAGCTATCTTCAGTTTGGCTACGAACCAGTTGTGGTCTGGAACAAAAAAGTCGCATGTATATATTAAAAAAAAAATACGCAGATACTTCCGCTTAAAACTAAAAACAACAATTTAAGGAGCCCAATGGCGATGATGGTTGTGGTCCTATCTTATGCGCTAAGTATCGTGGGTTCGATCCCCACTCAAAACAAATGATATTTGTTTTGTTTGAGCAAGGTGTTCAAAATATAATGTGCATTTAAGTATGTATTATATTTGTAACTCCTCTGTTATGTGTATGAGATATGTAAATATATAATAATTAAGTCATAAATACTCTCATATTACTTTATTAACTGTCACAATCCGACTAACGCCTATTAACATTTCGGTCTGGGTTGTTTAGTACTTAATAAAATTAAAAGTAAATATTAAAAGACGTACTACATAATTGTAACAAAATCAAACATCATCTCTAGAAACTGTTACCAGACTTTAGACTACACAGGCAATAATAAAAACAATAATGCACAAACATGGTTCGATTGTATTTTTTAATTGATTGATCAATTAATAAACTCGACTTACCTGGAGGGAAATTGGCCATAGAAGGATGGCGTTCGAACAAGGCAGCTTTAGCGAACGTATACTCCGGAGTGCCCTCCTGTATCTGAAAATAATTAACTTTTTATCAACTATATCTGCTATATACACTTATATAATACCCAATTTACCTTAATAAAAAAAATGGAAATAATATATAGAATTTCGGGATGTAAAGGAATCCTTTTTTATATTTAACTGCTAAATAACCACAACGGAATTAATCATGCCAATCCCAAATATTTCCAACAAGACTAGAATCAGTCTTCTCTACATTCATTCATTGACTTCTAAAAGTTTTACTTCATCGACCGGCTTTTCTAGAATAGAGCTTTTGTTTCTGACGGAATGGGATTAAACAATTACCGTTTGATGTTAATAGACTTTTCTACAATATATCAGTGGAAACAGTATTCTATTCCGATAAGCCTGACGGCTTATCTCTGTGTTAATGAACGCTAATCGTCAGATAAACAGACAACTATTCTAAAATTTATTTGCCTTCGTTATCATAAAGTATATAAAGTAACAGATCAGAGACAACAAAGAGACTTACACAAATTTGGCAAAATTTTCGAATGGAAAATAAAAGCGAGATATTGAGTTCAAAATTAACTAACAATTTTAGACAGATTTGATTAGATTAATGTGTTTGAACTTGTATTTAATGTACAAAAACATCTAGTTTACGATTTAATTATATATACTTATCGTATATAGCATTTTTTCAGATGATATATTTATTTGAACAATTATAATTAGTTACAAACGATGGTTGTTTGTCATCACCTTCTTCATTTTTCCAGACAGCATCAGTCTAGTGCAACGAGGGTCTTCGGGGTCCATGCCTTTGGATACACAGAAATTAGTCTCTTCGAGCGAAACTAGCACTGTAGCACGACTGTTTTTCTGAAATACAAAAAGTATTTTTACATTAGGAATTCTAAGCATTCTCTATCTAATGACATGTTGATGAAGTAGTGTTGCGAAGTTAGTGTTGAAGTTACTGATAAATAGCAACGCCCCGTTTCATCTACTGTAGAACTTTCATTGATTTTCGAAGAAATATTTACCACATATTTCATGACGTTTATTAAAGAACCTTTATACAGAATACATTCGAATAACTTAAAAAACAACTACTAAGTTTTACACTAACTTTGCACCCCCAATGTACCTCCTTAGAAGAGGAATTTTCAACAATCCTGAGTGGTCCTCTACGTAATAAAAGGAACCAATGTGCAAAATTACAAGTCAGTCAGTCAGATTCTCCTTTCATATAGTAGTGTTATTTGGTTAAGATGTAGCTTTCTAATAAATAATAAAAAATAAAATCGGGAAAATAGTTATAGAGTTATTAACAAAAAAAATCATTTAACCTCTTTTAAGATGTTGGTTCAGTTTGAATTATTCCTTATTTTAATCGAAGCTATACAAGTGACAAAGAATGTAGCAGTTTGTTACTTTTACCTAAACAAAGATAAATAAACCGATTTCGACTCGTTATCATTTTTTCTAGCAAATACGTTGCAAAAAATGCATTTAACAATACATATCGCATACAATACTTTTATTGTCGAATTCAAGGAAGTTGTGGTATCTGGTAGGTGAATAAAAAGAGGAATGTTTAGTTCACTAACTATACTGAAACATGGTTATTTTACTGACTTAGTACCTAAGTGAGCTGGGTACCTAGAGTACTTATGACGAATAAATAATAATTAGTCACTGGTACTGCTATGGTTGAATGTAACACATTGAATTTTTACTTTTCATTATTTATCATTGTAGCGATAACGTAGTTTTATGGCACTATCTTGTGTGTGTTTATCGCAAAAGTAAAACTTGAGGTCAAAGTTGGTAATTAATTGATATCAATTTAGCAACTAAAAATGGTTAGCTACATGACGTTATTGAACGATATCCAGGTAGGCATATGACATCATAAATGTATAATACGACAGAAATAAAGTTAACATTTTTAATTTTTCAAATCATCATTACCATATTAGCCGTTGGCCGTCCACTGCTGGACATAGGTCTCCCCAAGAAAGGGATATTTTGCCCATTTCTGCTACACTAGGCAGAGTGTATTCGCAAAGCGCCTTGTGAATCCCATGAAAACCCATCCCCGCTTCGTGCTACGCAGTTTCGGATGATATACCGCTATCTTGCGGTTCCGGTACCACAGCCTACTCTGCCAGTACCCCCAGCCATTTTACATATGTGGTAGATAAGTACGTAAATCACTAAGAGTAAGTGTAACTTAGAATCAAGTTCACGAATCAGAAACAATTGTTAATAAATGTAAGCGACTATTAATATTTAACTATTTAAAGCGACTACGGACTACTGTAAGTTTACTGGTCTGTACGTTCGGCGACTCTGAGATTTGATTTAATTACATTCCAAATAATTATTGTCGCACACTTGTATTAAATTTTTTAATCTGCATACAGACAGATAACCCATTTTGTTTACATAACGGATTACGTATCTTAAATGCATGAGTTATATTATGTATTTACATTTATTGTTATATAATATTAGACTACCATAAAAACAAATTCATTAAAATTACACCATTGACTATAAATAATGTGCAGTTTTTTTATGCGCGTTATCTGGCATCGAGGAGCAAACTACTACATAATTTCGTAGTTAAGAGAGTCTTACCATTAAATCACGTGCTGTAAAATCCAAAGGTGACATGTAAAAGTATGGCACCCCTGTCGAGTTGGCGAGGGATCCGTCCACTATGGACTTGACGTTCGAGAATGGGTACCCTACTATAGCTGGCTGAACGGAAATAGTAGCGATTGAGGCCCAGTCTGGAAACAGAAAAAAAAACATAATAAATCCTAAAATATTAACATACGATTATGTTAAGAGGTCTAAATTATGGAATGACATATTTAAAATTTAGCAACTTATGACTTTTAAAATGCGTAACTGCGTTACATTATTTCGAAGACCTGTTAATTTATTGTTGGCATTACTAATTATATTCATTCATGCATAAGGTCGTACCGATGTAGGTACTTAATAATTACATGAATAACAAACATGAGACACCAGAACACATTTTTTTGACAGTGCTGGAAGCGAACCCGTGACTGGTGTCTATTTTATACAATGCGCTATTGCTTCGCGGATCTCGTAAAATCAGCAACATCAAATACCTATATAGATGAAAGAAACCATTTATCAAATTATTTTATCTCAGCCAACCAGTTCGCTTTTGTGCTGAAGTGTTAAAAGCAAATCACAAGGTACTTTACCTGTATTGTGCAGCACATATCTCGCCATTGGGATTAACTTAGTGTGGTCGGGAGGGTCGAGTAACCGGCGAGAATTTCTCGTTAAAATCTCATTGTTTTCCTGCTCAAACGCCTGATGTCTGTCCCAGTTGTATCTGTCTCTCCATTTGCATTCGGTGCATACACCAAGAACTAGCACAAAATATACCAATATTCCCAGCTTCATCTTGACGATTTAATGCTACCTATAAAAATATAATTCAATTTACTTTATTGTAATAATATTATTTCAAATTCCAATAACCCTTAATAGGAGGAAATAATTTTTTAAACATTTAATTCAGTCTTGCGCGAATATTGAAGCTTTTGATAACTAGCTTAAAATATGATCTTATAGTAGGTATAAATTTTAACACTATTTACCAATATCGCAAAATAAACACGTTATGTATTTTTAATTCCGGAAGCGCGCAAAGAATACGATTCTCTACCGAGGCGCACGCACGTCCGTCGGACGTCGAAAACTACATACAAATGCAAATGAAAATATACATATAAAAAACAATAAACACTACCAGCCCCGATGAAAACACGACTGGGCTACGCGCGTGTACTCGCACACGTCACTCGCGCTTGTCAAATATAGATCTTAAAACTTGGCAACTTCACAGCGATGATTCGTACTTTTGTGCTTAACAAGGAATAAATAATCCTATTGCTCACATAACTAAACGCATAATGGTATAGCGTATAAATTAATGAGGAAGATGTGTAAAGCGTATAAATTAATGAGGAAGATGTGCAACGCTAAAGTAGGTGTACATTTTACAACACGACGCCTGTTGTCCAATTATCTACTCAACCTTCCACTATCAAAATTGCTGCTGGTATACTTAGACAGTGAAAGTGTTGACATAGTAATCTGAGTAAACAATGTAGTTCAGCCGAAGTCAGTCTTTGCATGCAGCAAAACCAGTTTTATCAATGCATTTTTGCACGTGTGCTGCGCGTCTCTTTACGAATATTTCGTTAGAAACAGCTACTATATGAGCGTGGATAAATTATTATTTTTTTAATGTGATTTTAAATAAAAAAAGAGCAGATACGATGTCTAGACACAAATTTATGGCCTTACCAATAAACTAAGTATGTACCTATATTAAACCTTGGCCGTTTCGTAGCAATAACAAAATGATAGATTATATTATATAATATGTGGATAGGTATGCGTATCGTGATAAAAACTGTCACGTACGGATAACAGTATTAAATTAACTGATTTGACCCAAAGTTCGTATATTATTTTTAATCGAAGATAACATTAGTCATGTTAGTTTTTATCATTAGGTATGTAATATTCTGATAATTTTACTAGTGTAAATTAAATATTTATAGGTTGATAAAATAAAAATAGGCCTGGTAATAAGTTTTTTTTATCATTAAAGCCTACTTAACATCTGTTTTTAGTTCCAGCGTTTTGTTTGTTATTTAATGATTATAATAATGACAAAACTGCTTGTTGATGCTTGGCTTGTTGCAGAACGTAGTAGTTATAGCGATCTTTTATTTGAGAATATATATAGCGTAACGACTGCGTTTAAAACAATGGTTTGGTAAAGCGACCGCAGATCCATTAACAACAGTCAGTATCAAGTTTAAATGAAACCTTTCATCAACATAATATCAGCCATTGAAAGTTCACTGGCTGATATGGACATAGGCCTCCCCAAGAAAGGGGGAACTTTGCCCATATTTGCCGCGCTGGGTAAGCGTGTTGGCAATCGCAAAGCACAACTTTTGTGGTGGGATGCTGCTGCCCATCCCCGCCCTGTACTTTTGAGCTACACTATTGCGAATGGATTACCGCCATCTATCGGTTCTGGTACCCTTAGTCACCTTTTACGACACTTGGTAAAAAGGGAGGTACTATTTTACTCTGCCGGTAGGTACCACACGGCTTGAATGATACCTTTATGCGTAGTGAGCAAATTCCTCGCTTGTTCTTTTCTGGTAACTTGAGATATGAAGTTGCAGCATATGTTTACTTGACGAAGTAGACCGCAAAATTATGGTCAACAAAAATATTCTGTATAGTTAACGGACCATTTAAGTCTCTGAGTTTAGATTTGAATTTTGAATTACGTTTATGATAAAGGAATACCTGCTTACTTTTTTTACACAACGTAAATATCATTGACCTGACTTCTAGATAAGTAGCTGAAAGTACTTGTGCTACGGATATAAGGCAACAGAGGAATTAGAAATATAATATTCAAAGATATATAATACCAAGACATATCGCCTATGATGAATTAACACTCAATATCTCATACATTGACCCGACTCCGAGATATATCGCTCAAAGCACTAAGCGCGGATCCACCGTTGTGGGCACGATCGGCATACCCACAACCCTAATAGACTTGTGAAGTCACACTTTTATGGTCTTTGAGATCGATAGGCTGATGATAATAAACGATATGCCTTAATAAAATTTAAAAATGTGCGCCTCAATGGCATATGAAAGATTGTCCGGGCTAGCTCTCTTTAATATACACAATGATGTGAAACTGGATATCGATGACATTATCAACGTCTTCGCAAACAAGAAACGTAAGCTTGCATTTGTAATTTAAGTAAGTACCTAAATAAAGTTCTTTAATGTAAAATGTACCTACTATTTAATTTAATTAAATATTCTTAGAAAATGAAATAATCACAATCTCGCCTCGATACAACGCCAAGATACCCAGTCTAGTATCCCTATATTGGCTTACTGGCTACTAGAAAAAAAGAAAAAAAAAGTTATTGATTGAAATAGATCGAAACTGACTATTTAATTTGAAGAAATCGAATCCGACTTCCTCCTAAGTTTATTTCCATTCCTAAGGCCAAAGTCCTGATGCTCAGAAAAAGGATATAATCTAATTCTAAAGCTCATAAACGAGTTGCATGGTTGTTAATGAGCATTTTCATGCTCCGACTCGTACTTAGCCGATTTTCTAGTAGCTGTAACCACAACCTTTTTGAGCTGGCTGGATCCGCACTTGCAAAGCACTTGTGTTACGGACCTCCGACAACGAAGGAATTACAAATATAAACACATATTTAACACCTAGACACAGAACAAACCCAATATTAATCATTCAAAAAGTTTACTGGGTATTAATCGAACCCAGTTTTCAATATCTTCTTAAATTAAGTCCAGAATAAGTGTAAGATTGTAAGCAGATACTCATTAATTTTAGATTAGGATTTACTAGGGATATCAATAGCTCGTCGCCTAATTAAAAATACCGTGTTACATTACCTGGTAATTTCACTGCCTCATTCCTATTACTAGAATTTAGCAATGCGTCTCCTGCCTTATGCCAATAATGGTCGTTTTTAGGCAAACTCATACATTTGAATGCCAGTACAGTATATTATACCTCCCTCCACTAGGTGTGGTAAGAGGCGACTTAGGTAACGGAACCGACCGGCATATCCATCCGAAGGACAGTCCGACTCGTCGAACGCGCTCGACTCCCTTACAGTAGCAGCCACGCAAACCCAACACACATCATTTGGCGTATTCCGCCCCTTTTATTGAAAAGGCGGTGGAATCGCGCCCGGACAACTCTGGACGGCGAAGATTTCCTCATCAAAGGATCTGCGCAAGGAGTGTGCAGCGAGTCGCCGCGTTAGAAGCCCAAAACTTTTTCCATGACTATTTTTTGTCCAAGTACCCGCGGACAGAAATAGTCATGGATTCCGAAAAACTGAGCAAGACAGCAAGTCTACCGTCCTCGTCCGGGGACGCGCGGCCGGCGCGGGCCGTGGGCAGCCCGGGGATAATTGATTTGCCCCATGGCGGGGCCGATTTTTATTGCCAGGGTGGCCCCCCGCCGGCGCTTTCCGCGCCCCCCTCGCCGTGTTTGACGGACTCAAACCCGCCAAGTGGGTTCAAAACACCACTCACACCGAAGACACCCATCTCCCTCAAGGGACCATTATCACCAGCAAGCGCCTGGTACCGGGACATGATCCTGGTCCAGAGACTGCAGGCCTCCCGCTCTCTGTCGGACGGGCTACTCCGGTGGATGGCCTCCTACTGCCGCCTGCGGGAATTTGAACTGGGCATCTCCAACGAAAAGCTGGATATTGATCAGACCATGTTCGAAGTCGCTGCCAACATCCCGCTTTACGTCCCCCCCCCTACGCGGGGTGAAGCGCCCCTTGACCGGCAACTCTGAAGAGGACAGGCCCAAGAAAACGGTGCCAATGACGTCACCCTCCGAAACGGCGCGCCGCTCCCGAAGCGCCAGCGGCAGAGTTGAGACAGAACGCTCACCCTCGCCCCCACTGCTACCAACACCGACATCGACACCGACGCCAAAGAAGCCTACCAAGTCCAAGGACACCGGGAAGATACGCCTCCCCCCTTCGACTTCGTGCCCAACAACGGAAGCCCCCCCCCACCCCTCAGATGCTCGCGGCGGCCGAGTTCCTGAGGGAATTCGGAGTGAGCCCAACCGAGACCCTCGGAAACGAAGAGAGGGTCTCCACACGCCAGAAGAAAGGGAAGACAGTGACATCCAAGCACTATCTTTGAATAAGCTACGTGCAGCGGTGTACCCGCAGTTCGAGGATGTGGCGGGGTACATTGCAACCCGCCCCTCCCTCCTATCTCAAGCAACCACACCCGCCCTCCCCCTCTCCCGTGCAGACAACGTTCAGCGCGCACCCGCTCCCACGCCGGTGTCCAGACCAACAGTGCCCCGATCAGCACCTGCAGCCGCCCCTCGAAACACCACCGTCCTCTCGTACGCTACAGCGGCATCCGCGATGCCCCAAACCAAAACCGCGACCACGACTGACAAGTGGACCGCAAGTAGTGCGTCTAAGCACAGAGTACAAATACTCAGCGACGTGGTAGTGAAGAAGCCAACCAAACCAACCCAACCCCAACCCAATACCGCCGGAGCTAAAGCCAAGACGGATGCCCACGCTGCCGCAAGCACCAGCGCCAGCACCGACCCCAATTCGAAGATTGACGCCGGAACCAAACGGCCCAGATACCCGCCCCTTGTTGTGGAAAAAATGCCCAACTGGATTATCCACTTCAAGGCGTTGAAGCAGGCTCTGGGACACATCCCAAATGCCAGACCGTATGGCAAGGGAGTGCGGTTCACACCAACCACGGAGGAAGAGTACCGAGTGGTGCAGCGGTACCTCGCGAACCTAGAGAAAGAAGAGAACATCTCCTGGTTCAGCTACTCCCTGCCCGCCGAGAAGAGCGCCAAGTTCTGCATCAGAGGTCTCCCACTGGAGACTGAACCAAGTAAGATTGAAGAAGAACTCCGATCCCTGGGCTTCACACCCGAGTTCGTGCGCCAGATACGAGCACGACAAGGCAGGCCGGGCTGCATTCACTTTGCCCAAATGCAGCACACACCAAACCTCATCCCCGCGATCTATAATATCACCGAGCTCCTATGCATGCCCGGGGTAAGGATCGAGGCTTGGCGAGGTAAGAAAGGACCTGCCCAATGCCACAGGTGCCAGCAATTTAGGCACTCATCTCATGGCTGCCACAGAAAACAAGCGTGTGTGAGATGCGGGGAAGCACACGCCGCCACTGATTGCCCCCGCCCTCGCGAAGAACCCCCTACATGTGCGAACTGTGGGGGACCGCATCCAGCAAACTCAGTGAGCTGCCCGGTCTTCCAGCAGGAAGCCAAGATAAAAAGGGCCGGCACAACAGCGTTGGCCGGGCGGCCTCTGGTACGCACCAACAGCGTACCAGCACAACCAGCAACGCCACATCTCATGGCCGAGTCCAACGACGGGGTGAGGATTCCACGTCGAAAGCGCAAGGGCAAGAAGGGTGCCCCCGCGAATCAAGAACACCAAGAGGCAGTTGCCGCCCCAGCGCCGCAACATAAACCGCAACTAAAAATGAAACCGAAGCCAACGCCGCGCTCAACTCAGAGCCGGCTCCTGGATACTGAGCGAGCCATCTGCGTCCTACAGGATGTACTCGGGGCCATTAGGGCCGGTGAAAACGCCGTACCTATCATCCTCGACGGTGTAGTGCAGCTGCTACAAACAAACGGCGCAACAAACGCGCCAAAGAAGCCGATGTAAATCAGTAAACAAAACAATACATGTATTTACGCATCCCATATTTCAAGACACCTAAACAAACTTTCGCCAGAAATGCTAAGCAAAAAGCGGGTGAAAGCGAAATGTTTCTCGCCGAAAAATCTCAAGACACCCACCTAACCCAAAATAAAGCATCCGCAAAAATCAAATCAACATTAAATAAACTACGAACCCAAGCAAACACTCGCAAGAAATATTAAGAAAAAAGCGGGTGGAAGCGAAATATTTCTCGCCGCAAAAACGCAAGACACCTACCAAATCCAAAATAAACAATCGTAAGAATTGTTAAGAAATAGCGGGTGGAAGCGAAAAATGCTTTTCACCGCAACCCTATGACCCACCGATATTTATTGCTGGCGTTGGATACCGCGACAAGGGCGCTAAGCGCCGTGGTCGCCTCCGCGCAGCCTAGCGGCTGCGCGTCGACAACCCGATCGGTATCCATCCGAAATAGCATAGCTCAAATACACAGGACGTGGATGGGCACATTCAAATCGTGAGTTACGCGATGCAATTTACACTACGCATGCCCAATGCGGCAAAATTCCCCTTTTTGTTGGCATATCTAATATCCAGCATTAGAAGTCTAGCAGCTGATATTGACGGTAAAAGACATTTTCTCAAGAAAATAGCCTAAACTATCTCATCACAAAAAAAATAGCTTTAACCCTACGTTTATACTCCAACAAAAACATAAAATGTTTGCATATTTTTTCTTTGATATAATATGTATACTGCGTGCGGTGTTAGCTTGTAAAAATTAGGTAATTAGCCTGTAAAAGTAGGTACATTTAACAAGATTTTTTACATTTAAGAAGAATGATAATTATTTAGTACCAGTGTAGGTTCATATAATTAAAGGTTCATGATAAATATATATACATATACACACATATCTATGTTAGTTATCTAGTTATAAATGCGAATGTTTGTTTGTTACGGCTTAATCTTTGTATGTTTTTTTGAAATTTGACAAGTGGATATCTCTTTGGAACCTTGCTAGAGATTACTAGACCACTACTTAAGGGACTTTTGATTCCGCATTTTTTTATTTTCGTTTGTTTTTTATTTGGAACGTTAAAGTTCACATCTAAGCAGTAGATCTAATTCTGCTGGCGATTAAAAATTAGTCTTTGTTTTTGATCAAATGTATCGGACAGTATCCGGAACCGGTGGTAATTTGAGAGAGTTGGGTGTTTTCTAATTTCCATAGCCTTGCGAAGCATTCGTTAAATAAGTTATTTTAAAATTTCCTGTTATTTAGCACACACAGCAACAGATCAACCTAGCCAAACCTGCAAAAACATCGCAATTGATATTAATCTATAACTGCGAGACATTGACTTCAAAATTGGCTGTAAAAAAATTGATTTGGCTAGGTTGATCTGTTGACCACCGTCCTTAAGTAGGTTTTAAATGACGTAAAATAAAACAGTATTAAGAGGCTTAATATATATATATATATATATTGCGTAAAATACAGTTGTCTACCGCTGCTGAGTGCTCTTGGCGATCTGGTCTTTGAGCATGAGTATGCTGGCGCGCTGCTCGGGCGGCAGCAGCGCGATCTGCTCGTCCGACAGCTGCAGCACCTGCATGATGAGCGCAGCCTGCCGACATAGCAAAAGATAAAGTATAGGTACACTTACAAACACTACGTATGTGTCAATTTTATATCCATTCAAATTATTTATATAGACAAACGGCGATCCGTTTTCTCGTTTTATCACAGACATACAACGCCACCGACATTAAAAAGAAAATACTTGGATTTTTACTCTTTCAAGTCAAATGTATGAAGTGGATTATAATCATCATTATCATCATCATATTAGCCATCGGGAGTCCCCTGCTGGACATAGACCTCCCCAAGAAAGGGGATAAAATTGTGATGGGGATGCTGCTGGCCATCCACGCCCTATGCATTTGAGCTACACTGTTCCGGATGGATATATCGATATCTGTCGGTTCCAGTACCTTAGTCGCCTCTTACGAAACCTGGTAAAGGCGGAGGTACTATTTTATTTTGCCGGTACCTCACGGCCTATAATAATAATTTACAACAGCAGCATTATATATATAATGTCTTTAATATATAAATATATATGTAAATTCCCACAACATCTCATACATTGACCTTACTCCGTAGTCGCTCAAAGCACTTGTGTTACGGACATCGGACAACAGAGTAAACCCAAATATTTAACACCCAGACATAGAACAAACACAAATATCATTATATAAATATTTTTCCTGGGTGGGGATCGAACCCACGACCATTGGCGCACAAGATAGAATCACTATCATCCGCGCCATCGGGCCTGCTAATAGATGCATAAGGCATATGCAATACTCAATAAAAACAAAGAATAAGATCTTTATAACGCCGGGTTCGCTTTTGGCAGTACTAACACCAGTAGATACAATGATGTCATACAATTTAAAACGATAATCATATGGGTGTTGGTATGTGTGTTACATGTATGGGCATACCTTTTCTTGGTCGGACGCTCCGGACGGTATACCCTGGATTGTCCGAGCCTGCGCGACGCTGGGCATGCCAGGCGGCATTTGTGCTGGAAAATAGTTACAAAAATTAACGCTTTGTTAAGCAGCTAAATTAAATGTAGAAAAATGAAATATTTTTAATAGATACATAGAATGAAATTAATAAACTGTTTTGTTACTTTTTAAAAATGAGACCACATTTTGTCACTGTCAATTCAAATATAAATTGCTGTCACTGAACCGAGCCATGCAAATATATGTACCATATAATTTTGTAGGCATATTACGGACCCCTTAGGTCCGTAATATGCTTTCATTTATATAATATAAAAGTATAAAGAAAATTATAATAAGATAGAGAGTTTAGGTTAGGTACTCATATTTGTCATAAAAAAATGATTACCACTGGAAATTGTAAATAGTAAAAAAAAATAAGTTATTAACTTAGCTGTTTTCCCATTGCGATTGCCCTATATTGGCACGAATAAAAACTCAGCACATCATAGGAGTCACTTATTAAGTATATCGGCTGTAAAGTGTACAACATTCTTCATCTAACAAAATCATTTTCGCAAGAACGTATGTATATCAGACATTCGAAATATTAATACATGGAAATACACCTTTGATTTGTGAATTCCTGGCCACTTTTTCACGTAACGACACTGTAGTCTAGCAATCATTATCAGCCATTAGAAGTCCACTGCTGGACATAAGACCTTTTCATGAAAGCAGGTTTTGTGCCCATAATTGCCGCGCTGGGCAAGCGTCTTGGCAATCGCAGAGCGCACCTTTCACTGTTTCTGATAGATAAACCACCATCTGTCGGTTCAGGCAATAGGCAAATAAAAAAACCTTAAGCTATAAATAGAATACTTACGCTGCGGCATCTTGGATTGCGTGCGCGGGTCGTTCGGGCGCACACGCGGATCCGCGTTGAACTGTTGCGTGTTGGCGAGGCGCGGGTCGCGCGGGAAACCGCTACATATCAAATAAGTCAAAAATAGTATCTATTATAACAGTTAGTGATATGATCAATGATGATGTTGTGACAACAATAAAAAGGAATTTAAAAGGTTTAGCTATGTAGAAAGGAGGGATGAAATTAGATTGACTGCACAAATGTACAGAACGGAAATGAATGGACGAGATGGTATAGAAAGACTTCAAACCTTAACCAGGTAGAAGCGGTATTACAGAACAGCCAGGTCAAAAGTACCAAGAATAAACGAGCGTGTTTATGAAAGGGTTAATGCTAGTAAGGGCAGCGAGACAAGTATGCCAGGATCGTAGGAAGTGGAGATCCGTAGTTTCTGCCTACTCCGATGGGTCGCAGGCGTGATATATGTATGTGTAACATAACATCCCGTGATTCTGCTTCCTATGCGCTCAGGTGTGGTTATATTTATTGAACAACGATTTCTTTAATCTGATGAAATCTCGGCTTTGTGCTAAAAATCAATGAAAAAATGTGCAAGTGCACACTTTAATAACACATTTTACACAGATTGAGAAACACTGTTCTTAATATAAACAAAAGATTCAAGAATGTTCCATTAAACAAATAAATTGAATCAATCATCATCATCGAAATATGTTTTCTTAAATAGTTATTTAAATTAAGTCAATCAGGTAATGCAAATTAACTGTTCCCTGTCATATGAATTCCAGTAAAAAGTCAGCCGCAAGTTTTCTTCTGGAAGCGCAATTGACAACAACAATAGGTTCACAATGTATTAACAAAAAAAAATGTGCTGAACATCCAAATCTATGAAAAATTATTAAGATAAACCTTTTTAAACATATTCTGGCAAATGTCCTAATTCGCGTCGTCTAAAGACAATTTACTTTGATTATCTCTCCTTGTATTCAATTCAGATAATGCGATATGGCGTGTTAATTTCATCGCTTCTCGAATTTTCCACAGTTAACAAAACAGATTGGGACACATTTATCTTTTGAACAATACAGAGAACCATCTAAATACAACATACGAACACAACACATCTTGAAAGAAGAAACATCGCAACTACTTTACTTCAACAAGGCAATATTTCATGCAAATGAAGTTGTAGACAACTAAGTAACACACTTACATTTCTTTAGATTCCAGCAGTGGGAGAGTCGGACTTAACAAAACAATAATATAAGATCAAAATTATTGAGTGCCATACAGTTCCTTGTTGTTTTGCCACCAGAGTAGCTAAATAGTGAGTGAGATTAAAGCTACGAACTTGGTATTCATGGTGTTTTTTCTCCACAATATACAGGAGATAAGTATATTAAAAAAAAACTGAACCCGCGTAGCTCAAGAGAGAGAGAGCGTACATGATTTCTAGTATTACAAATTCTGTAAAGTCAACCATTTATTTGTAACCAGTTATTGTTACATATTTGTACTAGTTGCAGACTAATTTACATAAATATATAGTGCAAATAAACGTTAAGTTAATAAATTATTTCAAACAATGAAATAAATGCAAACACATACAAATCTGTACATGTTTTATATAACGTTGTCATTCAAAGGTAATGGAATACAGGTGAGAATTAATTCGAACTCATTCCATTGAAATAGATAATTAGGCTTTAAACAGTTGGTATAATTCATGGTAATGTATCTCAAACTCTAATAATCCCTTGTCAGACCAGCGATATAACATTTAAATGGCATACGCCTCATCTTTGCCTATGCCATTTAAAATGATTACCGTCGCTTTCAGTGTCTTAAATTACTTGAGATCTATGTTATTGATGACGTCCCAACACACCCGGGTCATACCTGTCCTGGTGATGTGGAGGCGGCGGCACGGGATGCGGTGGCACGGGGTGCGGCGGCGGCAGGCTGCGCATGTCTTGGTCTAACAGCAGGGGCGCCGGGGCGCGCGCACTGCGCAGGTCTACGTCCATGGACCGCGCCGCTGCAGAAACAACATTTTTGTTACTACAAATGCATATGCCTGCCACCGGGTGAAAATACTGAAAACAGTATTCTCATACCTCCATAATTTTAACAGATTATTGACACAAACACAAATTCACACATCTTATACATTGACCTGATTCCAAGATTAGTCACTCATATCATTCATTCCAGGAAACACAAATATATATTTTTAGATACAATTTTAACACATAGGCACTGAACGGACACAGACAACTATCATCCGAATGGTTGTTCTGGGGGGAGGTCGAGCCCACGACCCTTGGTGCAAAAGATAACATCTCTACAAACTATTATTAGTTAAAACTGGTGTTTACAATACACCTGTAGTGTAGAATAGTACCTTGTAAATAGTTGGCTTGAGGTACCGGCAGAGTAGAATAGTACCTCCCTCTGTAACAGGTGGATAGATGGCGGTATATCCATCCGAATCAGTGTACCTCAAGTGCATGGGCAGCAGCATCCCCACCGCGAAAGCTGCGCTATGCGATTGCCAACACGCATGCCCATTGCCATGCATGACAATTATGGACAAAATTCCCCTTTCTTGGGAGGCCTTTGCCAGCAGTGGATTTCTAATGTACCTGTGTATACCTGTCCTTGTATGAGGTATGGTAAGACGCGACAAAGATGTATTTTACTCACCATTGAATTGATTCGGAGGAACTACAGGATTCACCATTGCTGGTGGAGGTTGTGTTGTTACTGTAAATATAACAAAGGTCATTAAAGTAATAATTTACTATTAATAAGCAAGCCAATAAGATGTTTTAGTACATGCATATGCATGCTCTTCATAATTAACCACAGATTTTTTCGGTAATTTAGGTATGTTGAATGGTTTTACCTAATTTAACATAAGACTGTAGGCATACTTGTGACAGTGGTCTTAAATTGTTTTTTTTAAAACTGATGAGCCTTCTAATGTTGTTATATTATGCTCTTTTTAAAGCTAATAAATAAGCTAACCAAACTGACTCACCTTGAGGTGGATTAGGAGGTATAAAAGCATTAGGAGGTTTGTCTCCTGGTTGCAGCACTGGCGGGACAGGATTACTAGGGTGCAACATACTCTGAAACAAGATATTAATAAATAAAAAAAACCCATATTCACATTAAAGTATTACTTTTCATCTGTATCATATTTATTTAGAATCTATTTCCATTTCCATTGTGTGCTGAATATATATGTTTTAAAATTAATATATTCATGCCTATTCCCAAATCATGTCATGAGAATAAGTATCTTTTAAAATTATTGTTTACTAGCGACCTACCCCGTCTACACACTACAGCAATGCGGATAACAGTGTTATTGTGGGTTATCCCTAAGAGATAGACATATTCGAATTACATCAAAGACAAGCCTATAAGCATAAATCCATCTAGTAGGATAATTTGTATTTTTTTACACTGAAAAAGTTAACTACATGTCAATATAAAATTAGATATAGTAATGTTATAAAGTGAACATTAAATAGTGTGAGGAAATACTAGTTATTAGTACTTACAACAGCAGTTGCTGGGTCCACAATCCTCATTATAACTTGTGCTTGAAGAAGTGCATATGCTAACTGAGGGTTTTGAAGTAGCATATTCCTTGCTTCCATTGGATTATTCTAGAAATTTACAAAACATATTAGTTTGTTATTTACAATCAATTTTTTTTTAATTATGGCCCCTCCCCATATTCATCAAATCTATGACTCCTGGCACACAAGATAGGAACACTGCTGTTGGGGCCATCACAATATAACACTGAAAATATTAAGTGAGAAAATAACAAGGCCTCGTTGATACTCAAACATTACATTGTATTTTGTTAAGATTTTCTTTAATGTCATAGGGTTGTTAAGTAATATAAAAAAATTAAGAATACAGTATTTGCCAAGCCTTTAAAAACAATTGCATTAAGTTGCATCTACATATATATATAAGGCTACCAATTAACAAAGTAAATATGCTATTAATACCTGAATACACAATTTCATCTGTTTCATGAGCTCAAACATTTGCTCCGGGGGTAACATTGCCACTGCTTTACTGATTGCTTCTGGAGCTTTTTCAGGCTCAATTGGGTCACCATATGGATTTTCTATCTACAATAACAATAAATAAGACAAATTAAGTCAAAGTATATAAAATTGAGTCACCAATTAATACTTTTAAATAGTCTAATGTACCTTAATTACCTTAGTAAAAAACATAGGTTATTAGAAGTGTATCTTACCTGGGGGCCTTGCATTAAGGCTTGCATTTCCATCCTGGACTTTTCAGTACAAGCATTATCAACTCTAAGAGATCTTCCACCAATTTCATATCCATTCAGATTTCTCATAGCACTAAGAGCTGTTTCTTGATCTTTATATTCACAGAAGCCATAGCCTTTAGGTTTTCCAGTCTCCCTATCAAATACTAACTTAAATGACAATACTGGTCCCACTTCACTAAATATATCTTTTAGTTTCTCTTCAGTGGCTTCGTATGGTATATTGCCCACTGTGAATAAAAAGTAATAAAAATTATTATAATAAATAACCAAATTTTCATATGAATATATAAACAATAGTAACAATAGGTTGCCTTACCGAATACAGATCTCATGGATTTATCCATGATACTCTGCTCTTCTTTTTCTTTACTTTTATCCATTTTTAATAAAATGTTTTCACGAGTTTAAGTAAAATAGTAAATACAGTCACAATTTAGTGCAAATATAGTTAAGACTAAGAACGAATAAAAATTTGATGTAGTAATGGCCGTTATAAATCGATATCAAAATATCGGTACACGCGATGTTTCCAATCGATATTACCGTAGCACCAGTATCGCTCGTAATATCGTTATATTTTATCCGATATATCAGAAATCGCAAATACGTATCGTCAAATTTTATTTTCTTTTCATATCTACCTACTTATGCCTTTAAATGTGCAAGAATTTCAAATTAAGCAACAATAAAACATATTATTAATAAACTAGCCTTAATAATTCGATAATGTTTATGCTATGTAAAGCCAATAAACCTTTTTCAATAGCTGAAAATAAAGTTTTCAAGAATCTTCTGAAATTAACTGCGCCTCATTATAATATTCCTTACTAACAGAACCTCTGTGACTGTGTGAAAATTATGATGCATTATCAACATTTAAGAAAAATAAATTATGCTGTATAGAAAATCTTACATTAACAAGTGACATTTGGTGAGATCTACAAATGCGAAGTTATCTAGGTGTAACTGATCGTTTTATCATCAAAATTGAAATTCATGTTGTAACTTTAGGTGTTTACCACTTAGATGAAAAGCACACTTCCTAATACATTGCATAAATGCTCACTAAAACATGTGAAAAGTGGGGATTTAATACTGATAAGGTCACAGCAGTAGGAACAGATAATGCTGCCAATATGGTAAAGGCTGTCGAAATTTCATTTAAAAAAAGCATATCATAGAAATATTAACAAAAGCAAAAAATGTTGTTACATTTCTTAAACAAAGGTGTGTGACAAGTGACGAGGAGCGTAAATAGTTCAAGCTGTCACAAAATTAATGCAGGATGTCCTGACACGTTCGAACAGCACATACTACATATATGATTGCTCGTTTTCTTAATTTACGAAATGCTGTGAGCGAAAATCTGATTCGTCACAAAGCAGGACCGCCGATGTTAACTGGTAACATATTAGAACCACTAGAAGCAGCGACCAAGGAATATCTGCTGATAATTATAGCTCTAGTAGCAAAATGATTCCATTAGTGCACTGCATAATGCAGTGCACTTATGGAATCCAAAAGCCTACCTATTGAAGAATCTTCAATCAGAGAGTGTCTTGTGCAATCAGCGAATGGGCGCAATCGAGCAGGTATCAGCATTTGCTACAATGTTAGATCCAAGATTCAAAAAACTTCATTTTGAAGATGCAATGGCGTGTGCAAATGTCGTCAGTAAAATAAAAAAATGATATGATTAAAAAATCAGCAAGATGAATTAATGTGGAATCTGACTCTGACTAAATTAGTTTATCATCGGATCTTTAGAAGAATTGAGAATTGGAAAACAAATAATACCAATGAAAGTCTTTCAGGTGAGTTATCGCTTTATTTGAGTAGATTTAATAAAAACCCATTAGAAGTGTAGGCAGACTATCAAACACAGTTCTCAAGGTTATACAATGTAACATTTTAATATTTAACCATGGTAGCTAGCTCAGTTCCATCTGAACGACTTTTTTGCTGCAAAAGCTGCACAAGTTCTTACACAGCAGAGAAGCAGATTGCAAGCATTGCAATGTTTATCTTTATTATATGTTAGCATTTTGATTTGTAAAGAAGTTCAACATCTAACCACTTGGTAGCGATGTTTTGATATTCTAGGAAACAACACTTTAATAAAAACGTTACGGGTTTATCGTTTTTCATAAATTCTAATAAATTTATTCTTATTAATATATTTTCTTGTTTAATATTTTGAATTCCTCTTAAACGACTACATAAGTTTGAAGCCTATGATGAAATAGTTTTACCATTTTTTCTATTACTTTATTAAATATTCATAATGCTCAACAAAAATATATGACCCATACTTTCTGGATTGCGTAATGTTAATTAATTTATACAAATATCAAGAGATTTATCTCAAGTTGGTTTAATATATCAAGTTATGTTAAATGTCAACTCCCTAAATAAATCTATTACAATTTCGATATATCGACAATTGTTTCTCATCCCTAGGACATTCGGTACCAATAAAAAATGGATGCTGATGCTAAAGTGATGTGTGAAAAATTCCGAATTATCTCCTGTTTTACTATATAATATATGTGTTTGAAATTATTATTACTCTACAAGTAAAAGTTATCAGTGATTTAATGATATAAGTGTCATAAACACGGCCGTTCTGGAGCTTCGTTTGTACTTTTAAATAGGCATTATTGATTTGTTTCTGCTGTGATGAGATGACAAAACCATGTCAAGTGTGGTCTAGTAAATAATCTTATAGCTGAAAATATATTATCGACAGTCGGATATATTTCAACAGCTGCAACGGTATGAATTTAGACAATTCTTCCAGAGAAAATTCTGAAGCTTTGGATTCCATCGGCACTGTAAGCCCCAGGGAGAAATATCACAGCATGAGAGAGAAAAAGTTATCTACCGCATCACTTACCAATACAGAGGGTGCTCGACCCAAGGTCGTGACAGTAAAACATCCTGAATCTAACAAGCCAAAACCAACTGCTAAGAAAAATAAACCTATACAAGCTGATTTAGACGTCGTAAAGGAATTTGTGAGATGCCGAGAGGAAGGTGTGAAACGACTCGATCTTAGTAAGTCGTCAATTACATCACTTCCACCAAATGTGAGAGATTTGACTCATCTCATTGAGTTTTATTTGTATGGTAACAAGTTAGTAGCACTTCCTGCAGAGTTTGGTTGCTTGACAAACTTACAAACATTAGCATTGAATGAGAATTCCTTGACAAGCTTACCTGACTCACTTGCAAATTTGAAATGCTTGAAAGTCTTAGATTTGCGGCATAATAAATTGAGTGATATTCCGGAAGTAGTATACAAGCTCACTTCCTTAACAACACTATTCCTACGTTTTAACAGAATCAGGGTGGTGGGAGATGGAATAGCGAATTTAACAAATCTTACTATGCTTAGTTTGAGGGAAAACAAGATCAAGGAACTGTCATCTGGCATTGGAAAATTAGTAAATTTGGTCACCTTTGATGTTTCACATAACCATTTGGAGCATTTACCCCAAGAAATAGGAAACTGTGTAAATGTGTCAACATTAGATCTTCAACATAATGATTTGCTGGATATACCTGAAACCATTGGAAATCTTCAGGCTTTAACCCGTTTGGGTCTCAGATACAATAGATTGACTGCAATTCCTTCAAGTCTCAGCAATTGCAAACATATGGATGAGTTTAATGTTGAAGGTAACTCAATATCCCAGCTTCCAGATGGCTTGTTGGCTAGTTTAAACGAACTTACTAGTATTACACTGTCTCGTAATTCATTCATGAGTTACCCTTCAGGAGGCCCTGCTCAGTTTACAAATGCATTTTCAATTAACTTGGAACATAATCAAATTGACAAAATCCCATATGGAATATTCTCAAGAGCAAAAAATTTGACTAAATTAAACATGAAAGAGAATTTGCTCACTTCTTTGCCACTGGATATTGGAACTTGGACTAATATGGTGGAGCTTAATTTGGGTACTAATCAATTGACAAAATTACCTGACGATATTCAGTGCTTGCAGAATTTAGAAGTATTAATCTTGTCTAACAACCTTTTAAAAAGGATTCCTCCAAGTATTGGCAGTTTAAGAAAATTAAGAGTCCTAGACTTGGAGGAAAATAAACTGGAAGTACTGCCAAATGAAATTGGCTTTCTTCATGATTTGCAGAAATTAATAGTACAGTCAAACCAGTTGACTTCATTGCCACGGTCTATTGGCCATTTGACTAATCTTACATTCCTCAGCATTGGTGAGAATAATTTGCAGTATTTACCAGAAGAAATTGGCACTTTGGAGAACTTGGAGTCACTATATTTGAATGATAATCCAAATTTATGTAACCTACCATTTGAACTAGCTTTATGTGTCAGTTTGCAAATTATGAGCATTGAAAACTGCCCATTAACTGCTATACCTCCTGAAGTAGTGTCTTCGGGCCCATCCCTGGTTATTCAATACCTTAAATCTCAAGGCCCATATAGGGCCATGTGATATCAGGAAGAGGATTTTCTACCAGGTGGAGATGGCACTTAAATACCCATGATGCTATTTAAAAGCTTCAGAGAATGTATACTCATATATTCTTTAATAAATGAGTAAATATATGTTTAGTATTATTATTTGGTTAAAGATGTAATTTTGAGTAAAGAATTTTATTTAATATTGAAAAATAATCTTTACTCTTATTCTATCAAACTTGTATCATGACATTTATTTCAAATAATAGATATTATGTATCTGTTAGTAAGTAATTTATATCTACTTGTGCTACTAAATGTTTAATTAATTTTATTGTCATATAAGCGCAATGTTTTATTTATAAATTGTATTTTAAAAATCATAAAAAACCACAAAAATATATTCTTTAGTGTTAAAAGATAGATATGTATGATGTATGAAATGCTGTATATAATGTATATGCACAGAAGGAAAAGTTTATTCAAGGTATTTTTAAATGGTCAATGTCAAAATATAATTTTTAAATACAAATTAACTGTTGAGAATCATTAGTCATGCAATTAATATAAAAAAATTTGTATTCTTGAAATGTAAGAGTCCTATTTTTTATAACTGAAGTAGCCACACTATAGTAACATTTTAAACTTCTAAAATATAGTATTGTTTTGTTTGTGTTGTTATAAGTCATAGATTCTAAAACCTGTTTTAATGAACTTTGGAATTAAAACATGAAATTGGTACTGGACTCTTAGTTGAGTATAAATATAAGAACAGTTACTTTAGTAATGTTTAATTCTCATTCATACTTTTCTATATATATGAGATGGAAATGTTGCCATTTTTACCTAATTACTAATATTACTATGCATGTAGAGAATACAAATAATTATTCTGTCTATATGAACCAAAAGGTATAACTTGGAAATTGAAAAAGAACAAAGACTTTTGAGTTGCCTGTAATAAAGAAATTTTTTTTATTATTATTTTTGAATCTACTTTTATCACCGAATATTAATTGATCAAAATGTAGAAGGTATGTAGCCAGCAACCTTGTGTTAATAGCCCAATAGATTGAATTACTCATTTCAGTTATACATTTGAATGCTTATTAAGTTAGAAGTGATTACTGATAATTACAAGATACTATATTGTCAATAGATTGTGGTAGAACAGGCCCTTATAATCTTTGAACATCATTAATATTACTGATTAGTTAAAAATATAAAATTATATAAAGATCTATATTCAGGATATAATCCTTTTTATGCTACTATGTATATGAATGAAGGGATCTCTTTTTTAATCTGATCAGTATTTAATCACAATAATTATATGTGAATTAAAAAGGATTATGCATTTGCTCAGCGCAGTAGCACCTTTCTATAAACAGATAATTAATAGCAATCATATAAAAAGCAGAATTATTAGCTGTTGTCTTGTTGAACTTATCATTTGTATAAATCTGTATATGTACCATATTATATCTTATAAATTCTGAGTAAATAGGCTGTGACTGGTTTGGGCATATGGAAAGTTAGCCTAGACAACTTTTATTTTTCTAGAACCTTGCAGATAAAGCATATTATTATTATTATTTATGATTTTGTCTTAACTATGATGCAGACTTGCACAATATTATATTCCTGATATAGTTTGTACTGCATTTAAATCTATGGCTCTTTAACTTTCTTTATTTATAGAAATTAATTCTGGAGTGACAGTGATTACATTACATATTTATTAAATTGTCATACCTATATAACTGAATGTAATAACATAAATAATATCATTTCTTTTTAATCAATCTAATTAGTGCATAATCATCATTTACTATAGATGTTCTATAAAAAAAAAATCTTTGAACTTGTGACATTAAAATAACAATAGTTTTCTAGTCATATAAGTATACAGTGTATTTCAATTGTGCTCTTCCTGTTCAGACATGTTTCTTAATATATTGGTAGATACATGTCTATACTCATTGTTCTATATAGGTACCTATTTATTAGACTCTTACCTTGAATACAGTGTGTAGGTATGAACTCAAGTGCAAGAGTTGGTGTTTATTTACTGAATACATACAGGAATTGGTTTGAAATTTACCTTCGGATTTACTGCATGATTTTTAAAAATATCTTTATTTATATTTACCAGGTAAATGCCTAGTATACCGTGTCTAAATAGACACTTATCTACTCGTTTTGGAATTGTGTCAACTAATGTTTAATTTTAAAATGATGGAAACCTTCTAATCGAGAGTTATTATCTAGCTAACTTGGACTATCAGGAAATTATTATTGTTTTTGATTTCATGCATAACTTGTCATAATAATGTTGAACCTTGTGTATAATTTAATGTTTCAATGACATGTAAACATGTTAATAAAATTACTTGTAAAATAACTGATGAGCCTTTTATTTTTATTGTTAGTGTTTTCTAATATCCTAATCCTTCTAAAGGCTATACCTATTAAAAATGAAGCCTGGGCACGTTTGATGCGCAGGTATCCATTGAGGATGATAAAAATGTTAAGACAAGGATTCGAGACCGAAAGCTACCACCAGTGCGGCTTTACAGAGAAAACAACACGTGTGTGTATAGCCAGGCCACGACTCACGACTAGCTACTACTCATCAAAATCTTGTAGGAACTCGTCATTTCAGTGTCAAACTGATCTCTGGAGTTCAGACTATGATAACACTTAAACAAAATGGTCATTTTCAGTTATCACCTCTGTTACACCACCAGTGATGACAAAAAAGACAATTTTATGTAGGTATTCATAAATTTTTATCCTTTTTTTTTACTGTCGAGACTGGGTCTTCCGGAAAATTTATTGAAATTGGACCAGGGACGTGAGATGCTTGAGACGTCATGCTTCTTATTGGATCACGTAGCATACGTGGGGGAGTAGATTGCCCGAAACTAATACAAGGAATATCGTTCGGTACACCAAAACGCCGAATCAGAATTACAACGCTGCTACACATCTCGGCGCACTTATTATGAGTGTAACGCAGTGCTTGATCGGCTGCCCAGATTATATTATGTAACGAAAAGTATGAAATGCTAAATCTTTCTACATATTATAAAGACGTCTTTAGAAAACATGTTAACAACAAGAACAATAACTGATGCTGTTTAGCAATTTCGGTGGCTTTAAGATAGGGGTCTTCTTTAGGGGGTGGGTAACTAAAATTGGGACGGGTTTTTTTTTTTGGATATTCTTAAATATTGTCATTGTTAGACACACTACCGAATTTTGAATACTTTAAGGAAACCTGTCATTCGCTGTAGGCCAGTGTAGGTAGTCTTATTTAGCTCTGGAAAATATTTTTTAGATAGACCTACAAGTAGAAACCCTGGCTAGTTTATGGCAAATAATTTGGAATTTGAATTTTTAAAACCACTGCAATTGATTGGTATATTTTGGTAACGATAACATTCTTCCTTACTTGCTCCATCCTTCAGTTTTGTAACAATCAATTCAAATAAAGAAATAAAAAACACTATGAAATTCAATAATTTATGAAGTGCAGTTATTATACACAAGGTTCATTTAAATTGCGCTTTTTCTTATATAAATAATTGAATTGTTATTATATACAATTACTCAAGCTTTAAAGGTACAATAAATCAAAGCAGTCTATAAAATATTTATAAATATCTGCATATATAAGCATACAAAAATACCAACATTTGCAATCTTCATTGTTGAAGACTGATGAGCTCATTACAATTAAACTTATTACAAATGTTGACATTTTTGCATTTTGAGCTTGCTTGTTCAATAAAGTCTGTTTTGTTTACAACGATAATATAAATAAATCATATCTTACATATTACTGTTCTATTTTTAAAGCACCTATATCCTTCAGCACTTTCTGTATTAGTTGTCGATGTGTGTAACTTATTAGGAAATGCATAAGGTGTATATATTATCATTGCAAACAAAAGCTTATTTTTTTATACATAGGCCAAAGTTGCGTAGATTATCATCGATCTCAAAACTGGTATTAAGAAGTTTGTTCAGCCTTAAAAATAACATTATTCGGTTTTAATTTTTAATCAATAAGTATTTCAATTCTACAATCAGAATGATTGATATAAAATTGAATTATCTAAAGAATATATGAAACTTAATTCTTCAACAAAATATATGTTAAGTAAAATGAACATCAAAGCTGTTAACATTACTCAGTAATTATATTTAAGCAACCGTTTCACTGCAATTCTTAGTCTTTAGATTCACATACAAAAATATTTTGCCCTAGTCACTATAACACACTTGAAACCTATAGCCATTGAAAATTTTATATTATTCATCATCAAAATTCTTCTTAATTTATTAAACTAAAAAAATTAAATAAGTCAATAATAAATATATTTTTCTTTTACAGCTGATGGTCGCTTACAGCTGCCATTATCATTTGATACAAAAAACTTGAGCATGATCAAGTTTATTATCTTGTAGTAGGAAAAAACATTCAATAGCTTAATTAACATTAAGGTATTTGGAGCTTGACTGTCACATACTTTCATTTCTTACAAAGATTTTATTTAACTTAATTTCCATAATAATACTATATCAAGATATAAGAAAAAAAAAACAAACAAATTAATATAAATGCTTTAGATTTTCTATCACTGACTATGTGACACAAAATATTCGAGGAGTTATTGCTTATGATGTTTTGAAATATCTTATAAAAATACTTCTTAGCAAATAACTTCATTTACAAGCACATACTATAAATTCTAAATAAAATATGTATCATAACAAATATTTCGTCTTATAATATCAATGTTAAATGCTTGTTTACCGCTTGTTCAAACTAATTAAAGATTAATTGGAGTATGTTAATAATACACACTAGCTTCTACTGTCAGTCCTTATTAACAAGTCGCATAAGAATTATATAATATCTCAAAACTTTAAGGTTCAGTTTACATGTAAAAAAATAACATTAGTATTTCATGAGTACAAAACAGTAACAATTTGTTTCCAACCATTAAAAGTTTTTTACAAACATTCTAGAACATATTGACCCTTAAAATCTACATTGTAATCTTTGGCATTTTCACTTGCTTCATAATTAAGCGCATATTTATAACTAAACATTACTGTGTGATGTTCTTGTATAATATCACAATGAAATTGTATAATATTATTTTTATGGCACATGAATTTTGATTGGTTACCATATACAACTATCAATTGAGTACCATCTATTGCAAAGATGCATTAAGACACATGTTTGTGGTGTAGAAACACATTATTACTGTTGATTTGAGATTCCTGCATGTTTAATTAAATGTCAATATCAATAATTTGTCATGGATTGTTATAAATATTTACATAATTAAGCATTTTCTCTGATGCCTCTTTTGAGGTTCAGGTCGTAAAACTGCTCTCACAGCTTCATCAAATACCTGAAATATAATAAACAAATTTTGTTGACAATTTATAATTTTTTTTAGTAGAAGATATTTATTACTAAATGTCATACTAGTCTCCAATGATTGATTTATATCTAAGCTCAAGATTTAACAGTAAATTAAGTTTAATACTAAAATTGAAATATTTTAATAGGAACTTATAACATTTTATTAAAATAGCTTAAGAGAGAACTAGATCAGGGTACATTCATACTAACTTTGTGCCCTTCTTTTACCCCCTTTAGGATTGGTTTTAGAATTTTAAAATTGAAATTTTAATACTTTATATTAATAGAATTTTATTAGAATATCTTTCTAAAACCACAAAGTTTCATACAAGTTTTGACCCCTGTTTCACCCCTTTAAGGTGGAGAAGTTCTAAAAAACTTTTTGTAAGTGCTCTCCTTCCTTATAAAAAGAACCCTAATGCAACATTTTTAGTTTCTAACCCACATAGTTTATGTCCTGTGTTGATTTGTCAGTCAGCTAATAATATATATATATAAAACATATTATTAATTATATATATATAAATTTATATATCATTATTATTATTAAATAAATGTGTGAGAATAAATAAAATATTTCACTTGTCTACCTGTTTGAGGCCACGCTGTGTTAAGGCAGAACATTCCATATATTTTACTGCCCTAATTTTGTTGGCCAGTTTTTGTCCTTGTTCCCTCTTTAAAGGTGACATTCCTTGCTCTGAGAGTAAACTTAATGTTTCACGATCATCTCTCAAGTCAATTTTAGTTCCTGAAAAATTATTTCATCAATTTGTAGTACAGAAGTATTACTTAATTTTTCTATTATTATTGTAACTACATATAATATTTATGAAGATGTATGAATGTATATTACTACTCTTTTCATGCAAAATTAAATATTTTTTTAAAATAATTGACAAAAGTATAGGAGCTAATTATCAGAATAAAACATAAGTACATATATATAATATACCTAATTTATTAAGATACTAGCAGCAATTTTGTCTAAGACTAAGTTATATTTTTTATAGATAGGTCCACAGGGAAAGACACAGGAGGCAAAAATGATATCAAGATATCATTTTTGCCTCCTCTGTTTCAATCTGTTTAAAGTTTTAGTTGATCAAGTGGCTATAAAATTATCAACCTACCAACTAGAATAATAGGAGCATCTGGGCAGTGATGTTTGATTTCTGGGTACCATTTGGAAGTTACATTTTCATATGAAGATGGGCTGTAAACACAAAAGTACTTGAAAAAAATATTTAAGTATTAATTATAAAAATCCAGACAGACGTTCTAATTGAAAATATGTTAACAATACACTGTTACAACTTTTTTATAAATAGTACCATAATGACTATTTCAATATAAACTTTATTTGGAACTAGATTTATTATTATTATTATATATATTTTTTTAATAATATGTAAGTTAAATGAAATATATAATGAAAACAGACTTGATATACAGTCACTTTACCATTTTAGAGGGAGGCAGATATTATACACTAACCTTGTGACACTGAAACATATGAGGAAGACATCTGTTTGTGGATAGCTTAGTGGCCTTAGCCTATCGTAGTCCTCTTGCCCTGCTGTGTCCCAAAGACCCAAAGATACAGCTACACCATCTACTACCATTGGAGCCGAATAATTATCGAAACTATCGACAAAGACAAAGCAAGGTCAAAATATGCATTTAAATTTAATTAATGTTAAATATGTAAATATATTTTACTCAAAATTATAGAAATACTCACACTGTGGGCACATATTCGCCCGGGAAGCTGTCTGTTGTGTACGAAATCAACATGCATGTTTTACCCACTGTACCATCACCAACGACAACACACTTAATTGGTCTGCCTGAGGACATCTGGAGAATAAAATATTGTTGAATTAAGTCAAACCTATGAGTCACTACCATCTGCACGTATGGTAAAAACAAACTTTTTTATTACCGTAAATATAAGGACAAATGTGTTTTTAATGCAAACTGTTATATGTAAGATAATAAAAGTAAAGTTTATTAAGTAAAGACACTACAAATATTACTGGTTCTTGAAATAATTTGATAATCAAAATCGTGAACAGTCTAAAAAACGCTTTGAAAGATGGATGCGAATGACGGATATAGAAAAAAAAAATTGATATTAGGTTATGATAATGCATAGACAAATTATAATTTTGACTTATTTTTCCCACCTTGCTTATAAATATCAAAGATTTGTATTGCAATTTTAATATTACAGAGATTGTTTAATGAAATGTTTTAAAAAAAATTTACTTTTAAATTTTTGATTTGATTATATTTTATTAACATTAAATGCACTTGAATTTAGGTTTTGTAACATTTTGTCAATATTCGAGCAGATCTTAATAAAATAAAATGTCAAAGTCAAACATTCTAAAAAAAAAACAAGATGTGCTTATGACGTCATTCTTGTGTTATGTTACTTTACTTTTTTTTAAAACTTTAATCTCTAATTAATTTATATTTTATTTCATTATTTTAAATTTCAATTTACTCGGTTATTAGCTTGGCATTTGTTTTAATTTCAGTTTGGCATGTCTTTTTTACAGCTTCTCTAGTGTAAAGATAAGGATTTTTCTTTGTACACGTAATAAATAATCGCCACCACCGGGCAATTTGTGCTGATAAGTCTAATAATGAATCACTTCAGGATGAGTGAGTCATGTGTAGAGACACCCGAGGCTCCAGCCTGGTTGTCAAAACTAGAAAGTCAACGTGAAAAATTAAGCAAAGCTCGTCTTGGTCATGACAGTGGTGCCGGTGCACCATGCAATTCCTGTGGTAAGGATCTATATGATATGTTTAGCCTTTTTTGCACAATCCTAAAGTTCTATTAAAATGTTTATACAGTTTTTTACAAATATTTTTTTGTTTTGATAAACAAGTGTTTTGTATTACCTTCATACCTTTTAGTTTAAAAGAGTACAGTACTATATCATTAATAAAAAAATCAGTCTGTAGTTCTTATTCCTAAAGGAAAATTATAAAAAGCAAAATATATTCTGCGTATTTAGAAATAATATGATATATTTTGTATTTGAAGGGCCATCATGTCCAGGATTGGATTTGCATTTTTGGAGAAAAGTTTGTCGAGCTTGTCACTGCAGCAAGGATGTACATGATGTTCAGGATGATGACCTATCAGGGTGGGCTCAATTTGAGCTCCTTGGTACTGCTAGACCAAAAAAAGCTTCAAGTAAGTTCTTTGATATGGTTGAAACAACTGTAAACTGTATGAACCAACTAACTGTAACTTTTTTTACATTGTAAAGTGACTGTAGAAATATAATTCCTCAATTGAACTTAATCAATCATAGCTTCTAATATATTATGGTGTGTTTAATTGTATATGTCTACTGACTTTCAATACAGTGTTATATTAAGTCATGTCCAAAAATATGATTACTTTACCAATTTTAATAATATTTTAAATTTTTTACCTAATATGTATAGGATCAAAATGCATATTCATAAGTAATTTGAACCAGAAACTCATGGTTTCTTTTAGATTATGTTGTAGTCATTGCTACATTTATTTCTTCTGCATGGACTATTGTTCACTTAAATTATATATCAATTAAAACTTCATTTTACATTATTTCTATTCTTTATTTCATTTTTCAGTGCCCTTGATAAAGATTCATGGAGTGACTGATAAACCTGTGAAACTTGATTGGGTCCCTCCAAATGCATCAACTGAATTGGTAAGATCTTTTAATAGTTTGTATTACAGTAATAAAGCCAGCTGTAGTATTTCTTATATTGCAAGATTTCTTATATATATTTACATTAAATTGCAGAACTGTTGCAAAAACACAGGCTAGGTATATGAAGGTTCTCATAATTTATTTACTCTATCACTAACGATCTAGGCATATTTACGCATTTTACTAAAGTAAACAAGTTCCTCAAATTGTTTATTATATAATTTCTGATTTATAACCACATTCAGCTTCAAAAAGTATAAGGCATAGATAAGTTAAGAATGAGTTGGATTTTTTGTTGTTGATTAGATTAGATAGGCGCATTAAAAACAAAAATATTTATGAAAAATTGCTATTGACAAAGAAGATATGTTTATAATGTAATATGATATAAGTTAGTGATTTTACTTTTTAACATTGATTAAATATGTAAAAGATTAAAATTTAAATTATTCAAAAAAAATTTGGTTTGCCACTATTTCTGAGTTGTTAATGTTTTAATATCAGTCTCTCACTGACAAACAAATAGTATCATAATGGTGGAATGGTCTTATAAAAACACTTCAGATAAAAGAATTTTTAAAGTGAAAACCACCCTTCATTCTTGCAAGCTTATACATACAGCTTAATTTTACACTTTTTTACTGAATAAACTAAAAATATTGAAGTAAACAAAGTATTTGTTTACTTCAATATTATATAGTATAATTTTAAAAACTAAATAATCTAATATAAACAATATAAATTTCAATATAATATTCAAAATCGAACTACCATATTAAATGGTTCATATTATATACAAAACTTGAACAAAATAATTTCTGATACATTAGTATAAAACGTTTTTATCAAAAATAATTCAAATTATTATTATAACAGGTAGAGAACTGGAACTCACAATCAAAGAAGCCAAGGAGCATGTTTCATGTCGACCTGCCTGTTGTGCGACACATTTATAACACTGTTGAAACAGTTATCTCTGTTTCAATTTGTTTTCGGTCTGTTGTGGAACTGGTTTAACAGTTTTTTCACTTTAGTGACAACAGTTCTAAGCTGTTCTTTTTTAAACCTTTTTTTTGGCTGTTTCTATATATGCCTAACTCCTTATATACAATCAAATTTTGAATACAAAAATAATTTGAGTTTTAGAATAGAGGGCTATGTAAGCGGTTTGGGCCATATATTTTCAATTATTCCTTAGGATTATCAGTATGTCTCAGGTACATCTTCAATTAAAAAAAAACTGGGTTTATGGAACATGTTGGTGCTTTTAAAACAAAAGGCCACTGTTTCAAGTGTGATTGATAGATTAATAAGTTATTGTATAATATGTGTTGACTTATAAGGTATGAATTGTCTAGGTATCGGAATACATGTCCTGTCTGGGTTCGATGGCGCCGGTGTCAGGATCAGAAGCGGCCCGCAAGCGGCGCGCGCAATTACGCACGCAGTTGCCGCCGCACGACGTCGCGACCGCCGCTCGCCACCACGCCACTGATCAGGAGAAGTCGGAACACACTGTATGTATCCTGTGTATACTAAAATTTTCCTTTTTTTATGGGAATCACTCAAACCTGGAAGATTTTGTTCAGTTTCAGGCAATGAGTATATATTCAGTCCACGCTTGTCCTAAGCGTTAACTTGGTGACTAATTGAAAATCTGCCAACAGCTACGACTATCATTTCTTCTGTCTATGACTCTATATTTGGATTATTATGGGTTATAATAAATGGACCATGACGTTATGCACGCTTCATTAAATTAGTTATTTTATCAAGTTTCCGTGTTCGTACTGTATAAGTAATATATTTGCAGGAATACATCACCAGGATAAAAGATCATGTGGTCGGAATGGGAAACGTCGTCAGGGTTGGCCCCCTTCAAAGTGGCGAAGTGTATTCTATAGAAAACAGCAAGTCTCACTCTGCTCCTAAATCATACGCCCTTCCTTTAAAAATATCAAATGTGTCTAGAGGCGTAAAATATAATATTGTCCCTAAAAACGCATCCGACAAGAAACTCGTTCTGGACTCGCAAGGCAACATCGTAAGTAGTGCAGCTAACTTGCCCGATTATAAAGCGAGTCCAATATTAAGTCGGATCGTCAAAGACAAGTTACATGTTATGCGTATCGAGTCAGATAGGATTAAGAGCGCAGTGGAACACGGGCCAGTTTATGACAAACTTTTTAGGAACTTAATCGATTTGAACATGCCAGTGACTAATGATGTTTACCTTCAACCAATTAAACTTTTCCGAGACGAATACCATAAGAATCCACAATTCAAAGAAGAAACCACCGAGTTTGCTAATAAAGCTCTTGGAGCACAAATCATGCCGGACCTGTGGTCCGCTAGTAACAACAATGTCATGGCCAATGCTAAGCTAATTGATAGTAGAATTCAAAAAGGCACTATATTTGCTCCAAACGGCGAGATATGGAGTTGGAAACATGAACCAACTACCCCTGAACACAGCGGCACCATTTGTTCTACCAAGATCAGTCCTCAGTATTCAACTACAAGTAAACCAATGAATCAAGTCGAACCTCAACAGACTGCGCCTCTGAGAGACTATCTTAGAACTCATTCTGAGGAAGATCTTCCGCCGCCACCGCTGCCTAATTATAGTACGTATCCTGGTAGCATGCCTCCGCCTATTTGTGCCAAAGGAAGCGATCGAAACAATCAATCAATTGATAATTCTCAAGATGATGATGGTAATGAATATGCAGGAACCTCTTTGGGTCCTAATTATGGTGACCAAATCAACCCGATTATCGATCAGCTAGCTGATATGGCATTGACCCCTGCAGAGCTGGAATTCAACAGGAAACTTTATAACGAAGGTGTGCCTTGTCAACGTTGTAAGAAGTCAATGTTCGCCGGGGAGGTCGCAGTAAAGGCCGAAAGGGCTGGTCAGGAAGCCATTTGGCATCCTCAATGTTTTACTTGCAGCAAATGTAATGAACTTCTTGCAGATCTTGTGTACTTCTTCTATAAAGGCGAAATATATTGTGCTAGAGATTTAGCCAATGTCTTGGACATCCCTCGCTGCGCCGGTTGCGATGAACTAATATTTACTCGTCCCTACACAGCGGCGGAAGGAAGAGCGTTCCATGTGCAGCACTTTAGTTGCTATCACTGCGATGCTCCTCTCGGTGGACAGAAATACGTCCCAGATGACAAAACCGGTCTCCCTATTTGTTTATCTTGTTATGACCAGTTCCACGCGGAACGATGCCGCGCTTGTGGTGGTGTTATCGGGCCCGAGCAGCAGGGAGTATCCTGGAGCAACACACACTGGCATGCAGATTGTTTTATATGCTCAGGTCGAATGTGCGGAAAGAGCCTTTTGAGCGGTCGTTTTGTAGTCAAACAGGAGATGCCGTTTTGTAGCGTGCCTTGCATTCAAAGTAGAATTAAGTAAACTATTGACTGCCATATTTTTAACGATTTTCAGATATTTACATATTTGTGATGAATGATATTTATATTTACTGCATTTATTGAAAAAGAATATATTTTTCTATAGTCATTTACACTTGTTATATGTAGATAGCATAAGTATAGTAACATGTGGTTAAGTAATTGTCTGGCATTAGGTTTAAAATTAAAAAATGCTGTGCTTATTTACAATATTGTTTCTTTGTATTTACAATATCAGAAAAAGATAAACATTCCATATATAAAGACTGTTTGGCACCGAAATGTTAACCATTGTCATTGCTAATTATTTTATTCTATGGTATAGATACATAATTTATTAAACTGGATAATCCACTAAGGTATTAAGCATTATATGAAGTGAAAATAATTATTTTTGTTTTTCATAGCAGTATTTAAAAAGTTGTATAAGCTATTAAGTATTTTTTTCCATTTTGGATATTAAAGTTCAGGACCATCGAAATTGTATGATATTTTTTGTGCACAAAAGGAATTATAAATTCTTTATATTTCGTTTTCATATTGGCATGTCTATTCATTATATTCATTTTATAAAACAATCTATGTATTATGAGATATGTTTGTATTCTAATAATTTTGGTAATTCATATAATTTTATCATTTAGTTATATATTATAGTGCCAACAAATAATATAGTGATTTTCATGGTATTCATATAAATAAAAGAATGTAATTTTATTAGTTTGTTTTATTTTATAAATTTGGGATAATGTACATTTTGCCAGTGTAAGTTTCTCAGCGTTGTGCAGAATGTGATGAGTATGTAAAATTGTTAATATTGAAGGATCTTCTGGAGTTTCTTAAAAGGCATCTTAAAAGACTAATAAAACCAATATGTTGATCTTGAGCCTATGCTGATGGGCATCGGTGCAGATGAGTGGAAACTTGATTAGCATCCCAACCATATTTGGTAACTCCAGTAAGGTTTAAATTAATTATTTTGAAGAGAAAATACTTCATACACATGTAAAAAGTATTTTTATATCTTGTCTAACTCCGAAGGATGTGGGTGTTCAAAATTATAAAATAATAGAGTCACCATGAGTTAGAAACTAGATATATTTTTTACGACATATTAATTACATTAATAGAATAGCAGTAGCATATATAAAAGTAATGTAAGTAAATAAGCAAATAATTAGGGTTTTGGGAGATCGTTTCTCAGTTTGTTAATATCTTCCATTACGGCCTTTTGCTTGGTTTCCAATGTGGCAATATTGGCATCTATTCGTTTGATTTCCTTGTTTATGTATTCTATACGTTTGTTCACGTTCTGTCTGGCTTCGTCCAAGTCCTGCTTCACTAATACCGGACCTATTAACTTGAAAACCTCAGAATCCTTTTTTAATAATGTCAGCTCCTCTTTAACTGCTTTATTTTCATTCAATTGGCTATCCAGTTGTTGTTTTTGAGATACTGCCTTGTGGTATTCTTTTTTAACACTGGTCAAAGCTTCAGTCAGCTTTTGCATTTTAATCTGAACATCCATTTTTGACTAAATACCCTACAAGTAGGCTAAAATACTGTAAATAGTAACAATGAGTTAAAAAGAAATCTTTTAGGTTATTTATATTTGACAGTATATTTTTTTTGGCTTTTTGTTCAAGTACTTTAAAGCCACACAAAGCTTGTCGGGCCAATTTATAAAATAATATATATCTAAATCCCGAAACAATATCTAGTTTTTATAGTTAAATATCTAGTATATACAATATTTTTTTACAAAACTGATACATCTGTTATTTTTTGTACATCATGTTTGAGATTAGTATAATTAATATCCATTGCCAACAAGCTTGCCCAGCGCGGCAATTATGGACACAACCTCCTACCTTGGGGAGGTCTATGTCCAGCAGTGAAATTGCAATGGCTGATGTGATCATGACGATGATAATTATATAATATCTAAATTATTTAGCTTTGTCAATAGATTTATCATTTTAAAATATAGATTTACAAAATAATGCTTTGCATAATAGGTAGCAGTTTATTTATTAGAGTTATAATACCTTAACCAAAACGAAGATTTGGAAAGTTATAACAGCGTAAAATATAACAAATAGGTACACAAAGATACAGATACCATATACAAATACCTATAGAATTCTGTTTAAATTTATCAGTCAATTTTAACCTCAACCGTGAGGCCCGGCAGAATAGAATAGTATCTCTCTTTGTGCCAGGTATCGTCAGAGGTGATTAACGTACCGAAACCGACAAATAGCGGTAAACCGGTTTATGGTATTACAAAGTCACACCCTGCTATCCTGCTATCACGCCTCCCCCGCGTAACTATAGGTAGGCCATAACCCTCTAAATGCAAAATTATCACATTGTCCGCGGTCCACGGTAGCTCCATTATCCCAAGTTACGGTAGCGATTATAGTAACGACGAGGCAGAGGGTGCTAATTATCTCCGGCGTACGACTGTACGGCTACCACCTAACTGAAGACTAGTCCTGGTAATACACAACGTTCGGACAATGAGGACTCGTCTGAAGTCCGAAGAGGGGGACACGATAACCCTAAAGTCTGGCTACCTGCTCGACTACCGGGAGGAAAACCAACAATCCCAAGGTGGTGTCGGATTTCTCGTCCACAAGTCTGCCATTAACAACATTACTACCTAACGAAAGAGTGTCGCGTAGGGTTGTATGACGATGCAGATTATCCGAGAGATATTTCATAAAGGTTATTTATGTAAACGCACCGATCTCGTCACATCCAGATGATGAAGTGGAGACTATGTATGAGGACATTTTATCCAGAAGCCACCACAGGAAATGGACCTTTATAAGCCCCTATGGTTCCACGAGAAATGCGATTCATCTTAACGAATATAAAACAAATATTTAATGATGTGTGATCCACAGGGTCTAAATCGGTAGCAATCACGGGATGGTAAGTTGCACAGTGAATATCAACATTAAGGGTCATCCATAAAGTACATCACACGTAAAGGGGGGGGGGGGGGGGGGGGGTCAACAAAGTGTGACAAAGGGTGGGAGGGGTCTTAAGTTTTAGCACCTAGGGGTATTATATCGCGTTTTTACCATATTAATTAACATATAAAATACGGTTTATATTGTTTTGTTGAGGAGTTCATACCCGCTCTAGTGTCTATCGACACCACAAATGTTCCTGATGTGAAAGACCTAAATGAGAACGAAGTGACTGTCATGCCAGTAATAGCTAATTGAGTTTCTTTCTTCTTCTTTTTCTTTATATTAAATATTTCATTGCTTTGTTATTGTTTTAAATATTTGATATAATGTTGATTTCATAAAAAGTACTTAATTTTAATGGTAATAAAACTATTTGTGGAAGTGCCGTTTTAATTTAATAATTTTTCGATGGGATTTTAGAAAACATGAAATTATGGATGGCTCCTAGACATTAAAGGTTCCATCTGATGAAGTCTACGCTTCAGACTACTTACGCACATTCCTGAAACCCCTAGAGATATTATATTAGCTCGAACTCTCAAACCGCTTCGCTTACTTGAATAACCTTGAGTTGATTGGTAAGTTCGTAATTGAAATATATTTATTGGTTTTTCTGGTGAATATTAGAACAAATCATTATTTATCTATGTACTATTTGTAGTATTATTTGGAAAAGCTTCTCACGGAGCGCTTAGGTATATCCCAAAACAATTGTACATACAATTTATTCTAAGAAATCGAAAGAACTCTGCTATAAATATTGTTGTCGGAAGCAGCCACTAGCATATTGAGGTCTTATAAAATTTTTTCTGACATCCTCTTTTTAAAATTAAGAACTTTACGGGCTGTAAAATAATTATCTTAATATCAAATGAACAGTAAAGGGTTGGTAATTATAGAGTGTTGTAGATCTAGACGCCTTAATCTACAATGCACTCAGCACTCTTCAACTTTCATGTTGCCAAGTGCTGTGTACGAGGTCGAGCTGTCTATTGGTTTTATTGTATACTCCATTATACTGATGTACATCACTCAATATAGCAAAAGGTTAGATTTCTATCCGTCGCTAAGAAGATTTTGAATGACAACAACCGTATTAACTAGTCCATTGAAGATCCATTAAGTGATCCAGTGGTGATCCAGTAAGTGATCCAATGAGTGATAGAGTTACCAATACAGAGAAACTAATTACTATTCTCAAAGCCAAAGCTGTTGCATTAAATTATAATATTTTGATAGTATGCAGTTAATCTATATTTAGTAGAATGTAGCGTAATAAGTAGTTTGAGCTACCGCCAGCCGTGATTGAAATGAAAGTAATCTAAATATTTTCAAGTTAGGCCTCCCATGACGATTGACGAACTACATTTAAAGATTACTTAGCTAGAGTTCTTTTTCTTGTTAGCAGAAGTAGGTACATCGATTTCGTCGGAAAAAATTTTATGTGAGTGTCAAAAACTTCTTATCAGAAAAAGTTTCATTTTTATTTGTCTCGTTAGATATGTTTCATTGTAGTTATTTTAAATATTTTACTAAAAATGGCTGGTAGAGATGAAGGTATGCTACCGTTAAAAAATTAAGAATATTCATGATGTTTTATGTATATTTCAGATTTTCTCTGCGGTCTTTTGGGGATGACGCTATCAGCTACGTGCATCACGGAAGATGGAAAGTTATGAACTGGAACGTATAAAATTTGTCATGACTTTAATTCACATGCTAAATTGTATGCGGTTACAATGGTTACTAATGAAGAATATAATGTAGTTCTATCAGTACAAAGCTAAGATTGTGTATGCGTATTGGCGTTCATCACATGTGTTCAACGCAGATTTGAAGAACCATATATATTTAATGAGGGTTACTGGCGGAAACGTGAGCTACCTGGAATCAGTATCAACGTTAAAATTAATTATATCACACTTGAAGACTTATCAAATAAGAAACCTTTTATACCAATAATGTCATGTGTAATCATTTTGCTTTGCTCTAAAACTATAACAAATATAGTTTTAGAGCAAAGCAAAATGAGAAAAATTTAAAACTGTAAATTTTTAAAATATCAGCTGGACTATATTCCAAATAATATATATAAGTTTCGTTTCACCAACAAGTTTGGAAGACATTGGAAATCCACTGCTGGACATAGGCGATGATAATAATAATAAAAATAATATTTATTTTTTCTCCTCCACACTTAAGAACTAATTTACAATAACTTTACATATTTGATCAAGCTTCAAGTGCGGTGGAGTCTGGAGTCTGAAACTAAGCTTAGCTTACTAAGCTTCTAATTTTCAAATCACCAGGCCTCCCTACCGGTAGAAGAGTATATACGTTATATTAGTGTATGTATTAGTTTATATAAAATTAAGAAATTGGGAATCTTTCTGCTATTGTGAGTGTTTGTGTTATTGTGTGTGGTTTTTTGTGAGTATATGTATTAATTAAATTTTGTGAATATTGATACGAATAGAAATAATCTACCTATACTATACCTTTATTATTAATTGTAATAATATACTCTCACTTGCTCATTTATATTATTGTAGTTTTTGTGTATGTTTTAACAACTTTTTCAGTTCCGTTCCGTTGTAGTTTAAACTATTTAGCCACATAGAAACGTCCTTTTTTAGCTCTTTGCTGCTTTTTAAACGAAAGACAGAATTTTATGGATTTTTATGATAGAAGAAACGCGGACAAGCGTGTTGGCAATCGCAGGGCGCAGCTTTTGCGACAGGAATACTGCTGCCCATCCCCGTCCTGTGCAATTGAGCTGAACTGTTTCGGATAGATATACCGCCATCTGTCGGTTTTGGTAATAACACACAGACACAGAACAAATACAAATATTCATAGAATAAATAGTTGCTCAGGGTGGGGATCGAACCCGCGACCTTTGCCGCACAAGATAGGATCACTACAATTTGCGCCATCTGTTATATCAGATGCAGTTATTAGAGAAATAGTAGAAGAGACTAGACACAAAAAAATAACTGAACTTAGAAAATAGTGGACAATATGAATACTAGAAATAAGTATAAGCTTGCAGAGCTTATTGCTAGGCTTCAAAAAATTGGTAATTCGTCAGTATTAATAGTGTAAGATTTTAAAGTAAAATCCCAAGTATAATTACAAATATGCCTTAAAATAAATTCAAAAATTGCGCAAATAATTTAATATTAAGGATTTTATGGTGATAAAACGCCTTCGCGGACTTAACACTAACTTCGATGAAATTTGAATACAATATAAAAATACAAAAGAGATTCAATCTTAAAAGATTGACATATTTTGTCGCGAACCAATTTTTTGATCCTTTAATAATCAACAAGACCATCATACATGATTATTGCGTCCCGAAACGGTAAACGCAGCGCACGCAACGATAGTTCGCAAAAACAATAAACGATATTGCATACATTTTCTTCTGACACTTTTTTATGAATGCTATTTTTTTTTAAATAAATGCGTTAGAAGAGTATAGGAACATTGAAAAAAATAAGAAATAAGAAGTTTAAAAGTATAGTTTTAATAAATAAACGTAAGTACAACAATTATTGACGTATCTTTTACGAACTAACTAAAATTCTATAATGTTATTATGTACAATTAACAAACTTAATTTTATATGAATTATAAAAGAATACTTTGATGTGTAATAATGCTAAGCTGCGTGTTTTTTATCACAATGAATATTCTTTTATATAAATTCTAGAGAAAAAAATCTTTTTGTAGATCTATTGCAGGTGAGTAGTAAGATTGATATTAGTATATAATATTATATAACATACTTAATACGAGATATAAAGATATAAAGTATATTTCTTAGAATTTGTTGATGCTAGAACAATCAGAAATATCTCAGTAGTAATAAAATATTAAGATGATAATTTAATTTATATTTTTGCTTTGGTTGCTTACTCTTACATTTCTATTATTTAATCATTATAAATTTTCGCCATATTCGAGAGTCCACATGTATCCCGCCTTTGGATCTCCACTTTTCTCTGCTTGTTTTCTGGTTTGCTCCGTATGTTTTAGGATGTTCTGAATACGCTCGTGTAGGTTTGGGTTGGGCAAAGCTCTAGCATCCTGTAATTTTTCGGCTCGCTTCTCAAAAGAACCACGTTTACCGAACCGCTCTCGCACGAATTTTTCATATAGATCGACACCATCGTCACCATCATCATCTTCGTCATCTTCTTTCTTTTTATAATTTTGTTTCTTTTTCTCGGGTTCATAATAATCGTAATACCCGGGTTCTTCATCTTCATTGTGAGCCTTGTACGGAGCCTTTATTTCACGGGGAGTCTCTTCACTGACCTCGTCGCTATAGTGGTAGAATCTATCTTTAACTTTCTCTTTGTCATTCTTTTTCTCGTAATTCGGGTCCCCATAAGCATAAGCCAATACGTCGTCTGGTAGTTTTATTTCTGGTAGCTTGATAGAGATATCATCAAATTTGAATTTTAAATGTTCATCATAATTTATATCTTTTGGACTAAATGTATCTAGTGTGCCTTCATTATGATCATTATCATTAGTCTTTGCTTCTGGTTCGGTTTTCGATTCTTCATTTACATTACTTTCTTCTTGTTTCTTGTTATCATGTTTGTAATTTAAGGGTATTCTTTCAAATTGTTGCTTTAAGTCTCCCCTTTCTTCTTGTTCTTTTCCTTGAATTATCTTATCGCTAAGTTCATCTTTCACTTCCTTCCTAAGTAAAGCTTCTAAATTATCTTCTTTTTGGGAATCCGTCCTCAACGTTTCTTTTATATTTTCCTCTTTTGAATCATTATCTGTTGTTTCACTGTTAATTTCGACGACAGGTTTTATTTCTCCGTCATTTATTTGAATGGGTTCTTTAAGTCCATCAAAAAGGTTGCCACTTAATCTATCTTCTAAATCTTTTTGAATTATTGGAGGATGCTCGTTAAATTGATTTTCAGGTTGAGGAGTTGTGAGTTGTTGTTGTTCGGCTGAATTATGAGTTGAGGGTTCAATTTCATCATTTTCTTTGGCGGCTACGATTTGACCTTTATCATTAACATGTATTCTTTCATAGCTGAAATCACCTAAATCAACATCTTGTATAGCTGGTGGAGTGCTTACGTCATTCGGTGCTATAATATTTTTGGGTTTATGTTCTTCAGTCGGTTTATTGTCTCTTGGTCTTGTTTCATATTCTCTACTATGATTTTCATTGTTATATTCTTTGGATTGATTAAGATCGTTTTGAGTTTTATCATTTATTTCACGAGAATCGTCTTCAGATCTTGCCTTCTGATATTCTTCTTTTTCTTTGGAATCACGACTGTCGTCTCTTATATTGTGGTGATCAGGTGTACTTTCTTCAGCAGAGTTATTTTTGATGTATTTTTCTTTGTTCTCTACATTTTCTGCACTATTTGAGCTATCATTGTTTCTCTCAGAACTGTCTTGGGCTTCTTCACTATACTGTGGTTTTGAATATGAAGACTTTTGTCTTGGATGGTATTCTTTTTCTTCATATTTATTATTCTTTCCCTTTTTATGTTTCTCATAATCAAAATCTTCTTGGCTCTCTTGGCTCCCTGATGATTGTTTATCATCTTTCCTGTATTCATCTTTTTCCTTACGCTCATATTTTTCCTCACTTTCAATTCTTTCCCCACTATCATTTACTTCCCTACTATCATTTCTATCTCTGCTATCATTTTTATCTCTGTTATCATTTCTATCTCTGCTATCATTTCTATCTCTACTATCATCTCTATCTCTACTATCATCTCTATCTCTACTGTCATTTCTATCTCTACTATCATTTCTATATCTACTATCATCTCTATCCCTACTGTCATTTCTGTCTCTACTATCATCTCTATTTATATTATCATTTCTGTTCCTACTATCATCTATTTCCCTGCTATCATCATTATCAGATGATTCATTACTTCCACTATGAGGGGATGGATTTCGTCGGTATTCGCCTTTATCATCATTATCGTTGTCTCTTGTATATTTACCTTTTTCTTCACTTTCTTCACTATATGCTCTATTTTCATCTCTATCTCTATAGTCCTTTTTATCATTGACTTCTTTAATGTCTTCACTAGATTGTGACAAATTTTGTTTTAGATTTTCATTATCTTTAGGTTCATGTAATGTCTCAATATTAAAATCTGCTAAAGCCGAGTTTTGTATTGTGTTTTCCCGTAGTCGCTCGTGTTGTGGTAATGCTACTTCTATATCCCTTGGCGTATGTTTGGTTTCATAGTTAATAACTATAGGTGCAACACGACTTGCGTCCGCAGTAATATTTTCAATTATTGATCGTTTTCGTCTGAGACTGTTTAAGGGATTTGGTTTGGACTTTTCATTTATTTTTACTTTATCATTTTTCTTGTAAACGTATTTAAGAACAGTGTCACTATCCGAAATTTCATTCTGTGCAGTTAGTTTTGCAAGACAATCATCTGTTGGATTTTGCTCACAACTTGTATCGTTGCTACTACTTGTTTCATTATTTACAGTGCGATTTAATGCAAGTTCTAGGGTAACCAAATTTAAGTTTGGTGTGGGTTTGAAATCGTCGGTAATGTTACACTTAATGTCTTGATTAACAGTTTCGTTTTTGTTGTTGCTTGCATTCGAATTAGGCGATGCTGCTGAAGACTTTTCACAATCTGTGTCATTTTTGACAGGAATATGGGCATCCGTCATCTGGGAATATAACACATATTTATTAACACCTCAAATCAAATATTACCTAATTGCATAATTACTTTATATTGACTTACCAAATATGTCCATTGAGTGCATTTTCTTTTCTAACTACTGCTTACTGTGATACTAGTAGGTAGACAGGGTAATAAAACAAGTGCATATAAACATACTACATTTATTTATTGTTTTAGCTGTGTATTTACATAATACTACAAGTTCATGCATCACTAAAAATGTTTCATAAAAATAACTATATTACTTTGACTACAAATGTTTAAAATAAATCACAAACATAAATTGACACGGAGCTGTTATATAGAATAAATCAAAAGATTTATAGTGTTTTCGGTAAACTACGAACTTAGTACTATAACCAGACGTCAGTTTTCAAAATAAGTAAAGATACGCTTTTAAATTTTACGTTTATGTTTGAAGGAGATGTGCAGAAGCAAATATTTCTGACAATGTTTCAGAAAGATTTTACTCAATGCAACGGTAATAGAGATTATTGTCGCTAATTCATGTTTATACTCATTTGTGAAATAATATAGCAAGATATATTGCTGCTATAATAATACGCTATAACATTTTTCGGTATAAAACTTACCTGTGAATTATAATATAGCATCATGTGCATTTGCGTTATAAGAGTTATAATTGAATCTTATTTATGATTTGTATTAAGGAAATGCTATTATATTATTATACATATGTGATTATATTATGGCAATCAAGCATTTGGCTAAACCATAATTTAAATTAAATTTGTACACAATTCTTACACTATTTATAAATAAACCTTATAAAAGACCATGTAACAATATTCTGACTTGCGGTTTAGGGGCGGGTACAGTCGAGAAGTGAAGTATTGCTGATATATAATAAATACCGCTTGTGTCATTTTAAAATTGAAGTTAACAAGTTACGATAATCTTTTACTACAACAAATACTTTTCCCCGCGTGTCACCTTTCGTAATAGGTACCACAAATACTAATATTATCTACTAAGTAACTGTACGCCGCGAATACATTATGGTGCATCAAATTCTATTCAATCAATTACATTAACATGCATTCTTCTAACAACAACAATTTCTACAAAACATGTAAATAAGCCAAGCTAAATAGTTCTATCTATGTTACTAAATGGTTCTTCTACTACTATAAAAGCATAATGTTGCATAACATATTTTTGATAAAAATAGCGTGACTTTTTGGACTTATTTATCTAAGGTTTGAGTTTGTAGAACACCGATTGTACCATCGACCTTGATAACTCTATTTAGCTTGGTAATTAATATAAGTATCAACTACTCTAAGTGTGCAGGACTACTTCTTGCCTATGAAGGGATCGTAGGTAAAACTACTCACGAATTGCTTAGCTGCGCCACGGAAGGGCGCGGGCTCCGCCCATTTTGTAAAATCCATTGATGGAATGATACCACTTCTGCACGGCACACGGGGATTTCTAGAAAAAAATACAATAAGGTGTGTATTTCCTGATCCAATATTTGACAAACTCTTCTCATATTACAAATTTTTAGAACAATGAAACACATTCCTTGCGTTCTTTTGACAATGTACATTTTACCAAATGTCTATAATCTATTAAACTTACAGTTCATGATCTGGCAAGACCATAGGGTAAAGCTGCACTGTGTCGATGATGTCAGTGTTGTCGCAGATTACTCGAGCCAGACGAGCCTTTCTGATTTCAGTTAGTTGCTCGGGTGTAAATGTGGATGGTTGGTTTGGCAGTTCAAACCTAGAAACATTGTAATTAAATGAGATAAAAACATTTTAGAATATCACCTAACGTTATAAAATAAAAACATATTGCCTTTTAAATGATGATAAATAACTTAACTTACCAGAATCTATCACCTCGCCTTGAGTACGAGAACTGTGTAGCGATTATGCAAGCAAAAGTAGGTCCCAACATAGAGCCAGGCAAAGGCCTTTCAGACACGCCACCAGACCACAAGTCCACATCTATAGGGTGTTCAAATATCGTCTCGTATTTACGCACGGTGTCATTAGTCATGGTTCCGAAGAGTTCTTGGAAGGTGTCTGCTCCAGGGAGTCCACAGAACTTTCTGAATTCCATGTAGCCGGGCAGACCAAATTCACGACCTCTCTGCATGTTAAAGGACACCAAGTCCATTCCAAAACGGGCGCCGATCTTTTTAAATAGATGATTGGTGACCTCTTGTGTGATTGAGTCATCCATAGCTTGTGCGACTTGGTTCATCAAGCCCATGACATATTCGTCCAAAACACCGGCTCTGTACAAGTCGTAAGGTCTACGGATCAGGTCTGATAGTCTCTTGGATGCTAAAAGAACAAACCAGTGTTACTTTGCTTCATGTTTTAATGAGTATTACGATGTTCGATGAATGGTATAAATAAGCTCACCTATAAATTTGTGTGCTTTCGACCACCGCTCAACAGCAGTGGGCAACAATGAATGGCCAAATCGGTAAGCAGCAGCAGCAAATGAATCAAGGACATCAGGGTTTACTTCTTGATCATAACCGTCCCAGTAACCCTGCAACATATAGATAATATAAATAATAATATACAATAGAAGTGGAATTTACAAATGCTGATATTTCAAACAGTTAAAACGGTACTAAATATATATATTTTTTTAATACAATTAAAACTAATAATCTTGGTCGCTACTTCCTTTGCTCCAAATGATCAAGTTTCTAGATATATTTTATTTAAGCCGTCAAATACTGTACCTCCTTTTCTAGGACTAGTCCGAACTTTTCCATAACATCCTTTCCGAGTAGGATGGGCAGAAACTCGTTGTAGGTAATGTGCTGAATTTCAGCGATGTTGATACGACGTGCCTCTTGGTACAGGGTTTCGTCATCCCAGTGGGGATTGACTTCAGCTAGGGCTTTCGCGACACGGTTGTGTTCTCGGGCCATTAGAGTGTGCATCACTGTCAGCACCAGCTGCTCATTTACTCGGATTTCACCTTGAAACACACAAGCATTTAGTTTTATACTGCTATACTTTAAAATAATTTGATGTTAAACACAAAAATATATGAAATAATCATATTAAAGAATGAGAAACACCAACCAGCTTCGAAACAGTACATATTCTTGTTGGGTCTGGTACAGCCCTCATCAGGGATGTCAAGTTTAAGTGGTAACAAATCCTTAAGTCCGTATTCCTTGAAGACAGGATTCATTCTCAGTAATCCGCCGTAGCCTGTACGCAACTTTCTGTAATCAAAATAATAAAAATTGTTTTACTTTAGTTAATAACATTCAATAAATTAAGCATTAAACATGTAGGAATGTAATCTAATATAATAAATTTAATAGTTGTTCAAAACTTAAACACATGGATATTTAACCCTAAAATGTAGTCTGAAGTAAACACAATTAGACTACTAAGGTATAGACTGTAATAAATATATATATATATATATATATATATATATATAGGTTTATATTTTAACGTATTAATAACATGTTAATAGTTTCTGATTAAAGTTTTATGACTGCTTACAGTCATTATGACTAAGAAGGATATAATGGCCATAGATTTTATAATACCAAATTCAAAATGTTTGTACAGGTTTGAACTTATAAACTACATGAGCTAAATAAGTAGGTCTTAGATTGTGAAGGTTGAAACAGTAATTCTCAGTATTTTTTTCAATATATAACTGTATACTTCCAATCGATATGATAGTAATGATGATGACGTTTAACAAAACAATCTCCCTTACCTCGCAAATTTCTCAGTGACACCGTATACAGTGTTTCCATCAATTGCGCCAGTCAAAGTATTAAACGGAACCCTTGATCCTAAAACGGAAAGTGCGTGTCATATTAAGATGTAAGTTAACATGTAAAGTCAATATAAAATCAGTGACATATAATCATGATGTAAAATATTATACGCCATTCACATGACCGGCTGCCACTTAGGCAAATTGCGTTAAAGCTACGTGATTATCTGCAGAATATTAAGTGTCATATATTCAGTCATCCTAGAGCGGTCAGCCTTCGAGACTAGGGCGCCTAATTTATTTTATGCATGTTAGCAGAAGTCAAGTCTTAGTTAATATTCGAACGGCCTAATAGGTTTACTGAGCTAGAAAATATAAATTACTGTTTTATGGCTGTGTTGTATTACAGCAACTAGATTATTGATAGCAAATGATTTCTTATTGGTCTGTTTGCATAAACGTTATTGTGATAAATTGCAGTTTTATTAAGTTATCTATAATGTCCAAGTCAAAGTGAAGCAATGTACCTTGTATACCTAATTACCAATCGAGACCTGGGTACTTGTTCTACGCAAACTAACACATACTGTACGTTGCCTTATGTGCGTAACTGATATATTTAATAATATAATTACGTGAGCACACTTATTTATCGTCTCTGTGTTTGTTCTTCCTATTCTTAATTCATCTTTGTTTTCTATGCTGTATCCTGTACATTCTTTCTTATTGCGTGCTTTAAATCCTTATTAATCTTTGCTTAAACATCCAAGTCATGGTCAGTATAAATGTGAACTGTGTAAACCTCATTTAAAGTCATTAAAATATACTCACATAATAATATTACATAATCGTTTCGTTCGTAAGTAATTTGATGCATTTTGTAACCTTAAACGTGGGATACATTCAATCCACCATTAGACGGTGAAAACAGAGATAATATAATATCTCAAAGAGAGAGGCGTATATCAGGTTGTTGGTATGTTAGAAGCGGGTAGTACTCGCACAATATTTTGCACTAGATTGCGTAATAGGTACACTTTCCCCTCTCACCATGAGGATGATACCGGCTCAGACACGTGATTAAGTTTGACCTCACAGCGGAATCTAGAACTATTTTGTGTCGCTGGTTAAATTTGTGGTGATATAACACCTGTCTGCGGAAGTTTTTTATATCCTCTCTTCGAATGCAATGTATTTATTAAGTCAGAATGTGTATTAAATTGAAAATTATAACCATTATAATAATGGTCAAGCGACTTTTCATCTTGTGTATCTATATGCACAAGATAATAACATCGTAAAAAAAAGAGAATTAGGTATAAAACAAACTGTTTTTGATTTTTTATTGGACGGCTCGATGGTGCAGTGGGTAGTGATCCGTGAACACCAAGGGTACGACCCTTGTGGGTTTGCCACCCACCCAGAGCAATTATATGATGATATTTGTATTTGTTCTGTGTTAAGTAGTATATTTGTGATTCTTCTGTTGCCTTGTATCCACGACACAAGTGGTTAAGGAGACTTACCACGAATTCCGGTCAATGTATGAGATGTTGTGGGAACTTATTATTTTTATTAATGGCAAATATTATGTTTAGTATTTAACAACATTTTTAAATTCAAACAACCTTTCATTGATACCGTTAATTAAAAGACACACAAATTCCGGGGTAGGTTACATTTAAAGGAAGTAGCTTCGAAAAAAGTGAACGTAATTTTACTTTGTTACCTTCCGCTTTGTGTCAATTGCCTACGTAGGTACTTGTATTCTGTACGATAGATTGTCTTGTGCGTCAAAAAAAGACACTAGATCTAGTATCATGTATTTGTAGATTTGTGGAGTATGAAATATCACAAATCAACCGCAAACATTGCAGTTGCCCAAGCAAGCGATCGTTAAAATGTGAGACTGATTTTACAGACAATAAACTGGCCTCCGTTTATATGATTGAATTACGAACAGACTCTCCGATGGACTTGCAATTTACTCGCTATTAAAAGTTCTCGGATTCTGGGCCGTACGTATCAATGCTATAGTATGCAATAAAATGTTGATATAAAAGGTTGCGGTTGAATTTAAATGCGGCGAATTATACGTTGTTAAATATTGCCAAATGCATTAATGATTTTTCGGAACATGTAATTGAAAAAGAATGTGTTAATGTTGTAAATAATTACAAATCGGAATGTGTTAGGTTTAAATGCGTGCGCGATAAAAGATAAATATCTTGTCTCTTTAAATGGTTATTCTAAAAATTACTTAATCTATCAATATTGCAATCTATTAATATTGCTATTATTTCCCTACCAACCCGTATATACCTATTATATTTCCATGTCCAATATACCCAGAAAGTAAATCTGTCTGAATATGACGTATTTGAGAATAGTGGGTAAGTATTTTGATTGTATCGATTTTGTAATACTCGTATTACAGGTACTTTAGTATAGATGACCTTGCGATTTTATTTCTGCCTAAAATATCTTATAAAAATCTAATTTTTGTGTTAATTACTTAAGCTTGGCTACTAAATAAAAGCAGCTAAATGAAAATAGGCCCTAAAGTATCGGCAGAGTAGAATAGATCATCCCCCTGTATCAGTTATCGTAAGAGGCGACTGAGGTACCAGAACCGATAGATGGCGGTAATCCATCCGGTAAATCCAACAGTAAATGTACAGGGCGGGGATGGGCAGCAGCGACCTCGTTGTAAAAGTTACACTTTAGTTACAAGTTAGATTGCCAACACGCTCACCCGGCGCGGCAATTATGAGCAAAACACCTCGTTTCTTGGAAAGGTCTATGTCCAGCAGTGGACTCTCAATGGTTGGTATGATTATGATGATTTCACTTCACGGTGTCGTTGTCAGTATAAACTGCGTGTCAAAGTCTGTCTATAACTAGTTTAATTTTAGGTAGTTTTAAAATAATATTATCGATCGATTTAATATTCTATTGATCTTATAAATTGTAACTTACCCAGACGGCAGCCGGGACGCGGCGAGGGGAATCCTCTCACGAAGTCGATGCACTTCACTCCAAACAGTCGGTAGAAATAGTCGTCCTCGGGGACCCTGATCTCATTGCAATACGGGTGCTTCAAGTGCTGAGGTCTCTTGCAGCATTCCTCTGGGTCATTGCGGTTCACCGGGTCTAGGGAATGAACGGATGACTAATCTTAACAATTCTCGGATAGCTCGTTAATTATAAACGTTTGAAAAGATTTTGGCAACCCTTCAATATTTATTATTGTAAGATTTTTTTTAATTTTATTAATAAGATCAATTGGTTCCTTCCTCGCAAAAGCCTGATGTCAATGAGTCTTGAACTATAACTAGGTAGTTAAGGTTCCACTCTCAAAACTGACATATGTTTGACATAATGATAGTGAATGATTGTAAGTATCGAATATGGAAATAATACACCGAATGTGAAGTCGTGTTCCACGTACTGCCCACAGGTTAGTTTATAATATAACCATGTTATTGTGTACGCTTAATGAAATGCTATTTATACAGCACTCCAACATCTAAGTACCAGAATAGTAAACACTCGAGTATGACTATATTAATGAACCATACGGTATGTGGAATATAAAATTCCTTAGATGTCAAGGGCGAAAAAGTGTCTTACCAAGCGGAGTGCCGGTGAGCGTGTAGTCGTGATCCATGAATTGGCCCCAGGCGATGACCATGACGGTGCCGGCGTGGTCATGGAAACCGTCGTCCGGATGCATGGTGCGGGAGACCACACGCGACAATGGGAGATCGCGACCGGTGTGAGAGATACGGGGTGCATTGATGCCATCGGCGAACAGGGGCCCGATCAATCTGTTCAAAATAATTATAGGTATTTAAAATTTCGAAGCCTCAATCCTACTTCTTTTTTATTGAAAAAATTTCCTATTGAAATAAAAAATGCGGTGATAGTAAATGGCCAAATTATGATTTTCTACAAGTATACTACGCTAGACGCAGGCAGTATTCAACCCAATAGAAGTCTCTTGGTGGTGTTCATCGCCACAGCAGTGTATGAAGGTGTATTGTCCATGTACCTATATGGCTAATTTTATGCTTGTGTGAGAATGCCGACGGGCAATTCTCTCAAATAATCATTGAGCATGTTCGAGGTGTCGATTTGAAATACTCCTTTCGCAATCACGTCTTATTTGAAACATATCTGTAGTGAAGTGTTTAGTGATACCGTATAGAGAGGTTGTTGGCTTACCTTTGGAAGGGTGCGTTAGTAGCGCCCCATGTGGGATGCTGCAGGTTATTGCAGAGTCCGTCGAGCCGGCGGTATTTGCCTGGGCGACATTCGACGTGGGAGAAGACAGGCGGGCACACCTCGCGAATTAAAGTGCGCGACGTGTCAATCAGGGGCAATCCTTTCTCAATTTCCTCGTATGTCAGGCCATACCTGTCGACAAGGATTAGTTGTACAGAAGTTTCGTAACAGACAATGTCATGGTAAACGTGTCAGATATATTCTCAGTTGATAGATTAATAGAGCGCATTAGTAACAACTATATCATTTTGTTAAACTAAAAGTAAATGCAAAAGACCTAACAAGATAATTTATATTCATAAAATAAAATAAGTTATGAATATCTTGTGCAACGTGGACAAATTGATGGCTGCAATAATTTTCAGTTGTATATTAACGTTAAATGAATGTGTTAGGCAAGATCGAGCTAGGAAAATTATAATCTATATCGTAGTCCGAGATGACTTACTTTTACAATTTAATTGGTATAATTTGGTAACAATGTTGGAAATGTCAAGGATTAATAATTGTTCCACAAAAAATGATCACTGTTAAGCTTTAAATGGAGTGAAAAGCATTCGGATGAGCTATATAATGAGGTACTGGAGAAGTAAAAAATAGTAGTACCTGCCCAAGTACCAGGTACCAGGTAGGAGGCAACTGATGTACCTAAACCGTCAGGTGGTGGTATATGTTTAAAGATCTTTATTCTCATATGAAATTACATTCATTTACAATGAGATAACATAGTTCTAACAAAAATATGCAAATTAGCCGGCACTCGACTCCAAATACAATTTCAACCTATTCACAAACATATTTATACTCTCACACTCCTTGGTGGTATTAGGCAGCTCATTGAACAGCTGTGCTCCTCCAAACAGTAAAGTCTTTCAGTCAGTTTAGTATTCACTCGACTATATCTTTATATAGTCGGGTGAATACTGAACTTTAGCTGAAAGTAAACAGGGCGGGGATGGGCAGCAGCATCCCACAAATCGCAAATCCACTCTCTGCGATTGCCACCACACTTACCCAATGCGGCAATTATGGGCAAATTACCTCTTGCTTGGGAGGCCTATGTACAGCAGTAGAAGTTTTTATGCTGCCATGTTGATATAATCTATCTTATACTGATAAAACACCGTCCCAATATTTTTCCGTCTTGATATCCTTATAAACTTGGTTATCGTTCCCGTTAATACCGCTCGAATACCGCTGTTTATTACCCGATTATGCAGGTTAGGACATATCGAGGCCCAAAACAATCATAATGTAGTTGTATTTAAGATGTGGGATGGTGGATCATTATTAATACCACTTTCTTACAAAAGAGTTACTTACAAGTATTTATTACGTCGTGCTTGTGTACAACGAAAACTTAATGTAAGAAAAATAGTACAAATATTAACGGCGGTTTAGTCAAAGGTCTCTAGTTTTTCGTTTTTATTTGTTTAGATTATTATTTACGTATAGTCTCCACAAGGGGTATGCAATGAGGGCGAAGCGTTAAAAGCTATTGCAATCAAATGAATAACAAGTTTTTACCCAATTTTCATTAAATATATGAAATTAACTTTCAATTGCATCGAATTCTACCATATTTTTATTGTACAAACTATGATTGATGATTGAAGAGGACTAAACGTCAAAATAATTTGTGAGAAAAAAATTACATGCCGAATTGATCTTTCAAATATGATACTATGTCTTATTTGCAAGATCATTTGTGAAGATGAGACAGTAATGTTCATAACTCGTTACATCACTGAGTTTTGGAAAGTTCCTGCTGACAATAAAACATTACAGATAAAATGATTATTACGTAACGTTCGTGTACGCATAATTTTATTATGGAACAACGCGCACCTTTTTTATTTTTGGAACACCGCATTCAAATGTGCAGTTTATGGTAATGCTACATATGTATGAAATGTTCTCTTTTGTGTTTTTAGAGAAGGTAATAAAGGCAATAAATATTATTATTAAAATGCTTGAATTACTTGTAAACAGGTAAGTTTATTTTCGACTATTTTTTATGATCTGAATTGCCCTACAAAAAGAAGGGTTATCATATATAAAATACTCTATTAAATATGCGTGTTTATTTAATTACACGTAATAATTATAATGGAGGTGCCCGATGGCTCAGATGGTAGTCATTCTATCTTATGTGCCAAAAATTGTAGGTTCGATCCTCATCAAGGAAATACATTTATATGATGCATAACTGTATTTGTTTTATATCTGTGGGTCATTCATAAATATATTTATTTAAGTATTACATTTGTGATTCGTCTATTATCTGATATCCGTACCACAATGGTTTAAGGTACTTATTATATCAGATATGTGTTGTATGGATTTATTTATTTTTGTAGTTTATATGAACATGTTTCAGAAATAAAGCAAATGTTTGACTATAATAATATTGTATTGCATTACCAATTATTATATAGACTGTAAAACAGATTAATTTTTTAAATTTTTTAACAGTGGTCCCGAATGTTTCCTATTCCGGGGTCCCACATCTTTGATACATACGTTACATATAGCTCACACTGTTTAACATTGTTTACGATGTTTATCCATAATGTTATAGCTGGAAGTTATATCCACTACTATATTTACGTCTGTAATTTCGAGTTTATATATATGTTATAGTCTATTTAAATATTTTAAACTGTTTTTAGTTCAACAAAACTTTGCGAAAGTATGCATGAGTCGCGGTCAAAAGTGACACATACATGTTTTGGCACTAACATTTTAGTGAAGTAGATTGGTGTAATTTTCATAAAATGTTAAGCCTTAAAAATCAGTTCTTGTTAAACAGTTTAAAGAATGAGGTTAATATGATTTTGAGTAAAACCATGAGGTGTCCATTATGACGTTAGCACTGGTCCAGAACTGGTCACTTTTATTGCTTTAGTTAAATGTCAGATATTGATCATCGTACTTGGGTTTGTTATTAATTTATTTTGTGACTAGCACTTATTTTTATTTTGTAAAACTATGACCGAACGTCGGATGTTATAAACCCGCTTTTCTTAAAAGCTATCATTACTTTAATCACTCAAATCTTTATTGTCTATACAGGGTATAAAGTTAGTAATCCGTCACCTGTACTGTGCCTTATGGGCATGTTTGCCCCTATGGATAACGTCAATTATTGGGTTCAATGGTATTACTAACTTAATTTATTACAGTAGCTAACTGTTAAATTCAATCAGTTAAATTACTAGCTTGTGAATTTTTATTTAGTATTTATTTATCATATATTTAGTAGTAAGCCGAGAGGTACCGGCTAAGTAGAATAGTACCTCCCTCTGTACCAGGTGTCGCCTAAGGTAGAACCTATAGATGCCGGTATGTCCATCTGAAACAGTGCAGCTCAAACGCACATGGCGGGCAAAGGCAGCAGCATCCCCGTAAAAAAATCGCCCTTTCTTGGAGAGGCCTATGTTCAGCAGCAGACTGTGCAATGACTGGCTTGATAAACTTGTAGATCTTTACATTAAATCTGCGGCCTAGATGTGTCAATCAATACCACAAATGTAAGTATTATATTTTATATGACGTGACCTCTAGGATAGACGATACGCAACGTTGACCGGGCTACATATATTTTATTTCTATGAATTATTTGAATGTGCAATGAAGTTGTGATCGGATGGGCTTGTCTAAACATTCTGTGACCTTGCGACGTCCGAAGTTTCAAGTCTAAAGGATGTGTTGAAATATAACATTACCTACTCTTGTATGAAAGTAATTAATTCAGTTATATATTTGCGAGTAAGAATGCATCTTTTGTTGTCGTTATATGATAGAAAAAAATTACATGCCTATAAAGTAGGGAAATATAAACCGCAATGGAAGCTTAAGAATATATTACATAGTGCCATTTGTAGTAAGTACAAATCCGCTAGCCTATTTCTTATTACAGGGATTTTTTTTTAATTTCTTTAAATCCGGTTGGCCTTCTTGTTTTCATTGTTTTAATATCCATCAAACTTTTCGATGTTATATGAGATCGTCCGAGATAAGTCGTCAGGTGAACTTTATTGTTGAATAATCAATAATTGAAGTACGAACTGCGAATTGAAGTATTTCTATGAATACAAAGAATCGTGATGAATTTACTTTTTAGTGGCGTAGTACGTTACACTACCGCGATCGGTGCTACCTTATTTTAATGTTATCCGGTATATCTCGCGTTCATTTATCTTTCGGCCAATCGTTAGCGTAATGACTTTGTCCTTACTAACTGAAAAGACGAGGAACTAACTATGCGGTCTTTTTCGGCATTCATTTGTGGCATTCCATTTGTAAAAGGCGCTTGTGTAAATTATACTAATTCGATATTAATTGCATCGTTTTTTTACAAGTAAATTTTTTTTAAACGCCTTTAAAATGTAATTATTTAACTTTTAGTTCAACGTTTTAAAACATATCCAGAACCACTCTAAAAACATTAAACAGACTATATTTTTAAGTCGCTAAAAAGTAGGTATCTATAATATATAATAGGTAGCGGTCGTGCAAATGTTAGCAAATATTGTTTTTAATACTTTAATGTACAGCCGTAATCATAATATATCCAAGGAAGTAAACTCAGCGAGATATGTTTCATAGTTTTTCTTTATTATTTTAATGAATGATTTCCGTCACGAGCAGATATTACAGTGAAATGTAGAAATATACCGCGTACTATACATTCTGTTTTTATGGATTAAGGATACGTGGTGCAATGGTCCTTTAATAAAAAGAAGGTGGACGTCCACCAAAAATATCATAGAAATATTAGACTTCATATAAAGGTCGTCCACGAGCTTACTAATTTCTACCGCTAATTATCCTAAGAGAGGCAGAAATTACTGGGTAATATTGACATAATAGATTCAAAGTCACAAGGTTGGCAACGTGCTCGTGATATACTTGTGTTATTACGAGCGTCTATAGGCTGCGGTGACGCTCACTACACTCGGACTGTATACTTGTGTATCGACCTGGTCTTATACAAAGAAAAATAAACATCCCTAAAAAAAAGGGGACGCCGAAAATAGTCACCCCATTTGAAAATTTTCTGCCACGAGAACGAGAGTGACTTGTTTGGCACTTCAATTATTTTTTCACAGATTAAAAATGAAAACTGTTTTGGTCTTGCCATGTAGAAAAAAAGTGTGGCCTTATCTATTGTGAATAAAGCATAATCTATATACTATAAACTCTATACTGTCAAAAAATGAGTTTGGCTGCTCTGGTTCTCACGGTATATGTGTAAATATAACATGAATATTATGTATGATCTCTGCTCATAAGAATATCTGACTCATGGGTCAGATAAATGGTCCTATGAGTCAGCCGCTGGTTACCGGTAGTGCAGGATGACATTTATGGCCGTCTCACTAAATGCCGGCGCACTTGTGAGCGACACTCTACACTAAGATCAAGGCTTAACAGTTGCAGACATTTACCTATGCTTCCGACGCTATTATGCAAGACGATGTAAACGAAATCATTAGATTCGTGATTGTACTAATAATTTTTTTAAACGTTATTGTAACAAACTATGTTAAAGAATTATCGAAGAATCTTATAATATCCTAAATATTTAAAGGACTGATAAATGTATGTCGCAATGTAATGATTACATTTTGAAATGTAACAATTAGCACATTGCTCATATTTAATTAAAACATTTTTACGGTTATTATATTACCAAATGCATTTTGAAATTGTTATACATGTAAGTATGTGTTAGTAACTGGCAGAAAGAATTTATATGAGTATTCATGTCCTGTGTGGCGAAAATGGAACCAATCAGAGTCATTAAGCATGTGCGTATACGGAGCTGATTTAAGTATTGAATCTGTCCTAGCTCCGTGCTAGTATGCGATTCGGCCACTATTAAGGGTAATATATAAAAAAAGTCTAATTTAGTAATCAAAAGCTTAATTTTGTAATGTAAAAATAGTGTGATAAGGCTCCTTTTTAACGGCTTTCAACTTTTGAATTTTAGTACCACCGTTTCAATTACCTTTTGGTAATCCATCCAATTTCCGTGAGCACATTTTTATTTTCCAAAATGATCGCGTTAACCTTAGAAATGATTATGTAATTTAGTATTTCACAGATACGTATTGCATTATTATGACAGCCAATCAAAGATACAACATTGTTTTTTATATATTTACACTAATTCTAGTTGTTGAATTCAAATTGATAAATATAAAAAAATCTCGTTTTAAATAAAATATCTGAAAAAATTTGACTTTTATTTTTCAGGTACAAGAACAAACTTAAAATGCTAAATACGCTAAAAATATATTTTTGATGTACCCCCTGATACAGTACTGCTTGCTACTTGTATTTTAAATGGATATAAAATAAGCACTAAGCCTTTATTAATCTTTAAGACGGAATGCGTGCCGCAAGTAGTGTTGTACGTGACTCAATGTCATGTACAACACTACATCGGGGCGTGTCTGTCTTGTGACAAGCGACCAATAGCATGACCATTAACTTTTTATTATGTCACAAAGGTGAGATATATGTATGTGACACTAATGACTTGGATAATACTTAAATATTCCTTTGTGAACTGTTAAAAACTGAACGAATTGCGTAACGTACAATTTCCTCCTAAAGTCCATTTATGTTGTTGTAAATGTTTGATGCATGATATTATAGTTTTTCAAATAGTTGATATCATCATAGCAGCCGCAAAATGTCCACTGCTGGATATAAGCCTCCCTTAGAAAGGTTGAATATACCCATAATGGCTGCGCTAGGCCAGCGTGGTGACCATCGCAGAGCGTAGTCTCGCAATGAGAATGCTGCTGCCCATCCCAGCCTGTTGCATTACCTCGGGTGGATATATCGCCCTCAGTCGGTACCGGTACCTCACTTCATGAAATAGGTTTAGGGGAAGGTAGAATTCTACTCTGCCGGTACCACACGGCCAAATTAGATTATTTATTTTATTAAAGCTGGGGTACTCGTGCTACTATCAGCTTTGGCAAGTAGATTTTTCGTTAATTCCTATATCTTTTAACGTATTTATATTGAGAGTAAAAATAACTATAACAAAATTGGTGTATACAGTTTGATGTCGTGGCTAATCTTATATATCTGAAATTGAATTACACAAGTCGATAGTAAAAGGATTAATTGTTGTCCACTATAACACACAGCTATGTCATGTCATATTCGCAACTCATATTTGTAGTAAAAAAAGCATAATGCCAATTGAATAGATTTGGAATACATTTATAACCTATATTATGCATTTGTTTATATATATATATGAAATAGTCAATTCGAACGCGCGCATAGTTAACCAAAAGTTGAATTATAGGTATATATTAAATATATATTAATCTTTTATTTTTAATCACTTCCAGCATCTTATACATTTAACTATAACAAGAGAGGAATCACAATTAAAAAACGGAAATATATGTTATAACACAACACAAAAATATAAATATTTGTCCTGCACGGGGATCAAACCTTGACGCACAAGATAGGGACATTATCAAATGCGCCATCGGGCCCATCGAAATACAAAGTAAGATTTCTGCAATCAATCGAATGCATTATTTTCTTTATAACCTACTTCAATGTGGCCATATTAAATCGTGTTAACTGTAATTTGTCTTTGTTCAATAAGAAAAGGAAGGTTCTCTTATTGCAAGTCCTCTTGACACTTCAATCGTAATCAATCAACGAGAATAACCTTTTAATTATTTATCTTACTTTATCCATGTCATTAACACACGTTTGGCCATGGACAAGCAGAACAAAACAAAAGAGCGCCATCATGTCTCTAGGCAAGACCTTGAGCCTTCCGATCGCCTTTATACTAGACTTTAAGCATCCGCTTAAGGGTAAAGAGAGCATGCACACGGATAAGTCAAAGGCGCCGTGTATTATATTATTAGTTTTCAAGGTAACGTTTTTAATGTCAGATGAAAGTGCATCCATTTGTACAAACTCTATTGTTTTGTAATTGACTTGTTTTGTGGTGATTTGTTTCCTCTTATGGGTATCACAGATACATTGAAAGTTTTTTAAGCGTATTCAACAGAAGTAACGAAAGTCAACACTTTTGAAAGACTCGTTTATTAAACTCCCTCCCTTGGGTTATAATTTAGCTCGATAAAACAAACCGGAAACAAAAGCAGTCTAAGTCTCTATGGTCCAAACCATGCACATGCCAATTTCCAAAATTAAAAAGTATCAATAATAAATTATAATACCATCAAGCAGTGTTCAAACAAAACAAGCAGTGTCCACACAAAACTTTTATATGAGGCGGAAATTTAAAAATATTTTTAATTAGTTAATTTATTAAATTAGACCAATTACTACGATTTATCTAAACAGGAAAAGGAAGAAATTCAGGTCTAATTAAGATATCTTAACAAGAATTTAGTCTGAAAAATTAATTGGTGTTGAAAGTTTAACTTCTTTTCAGGTCAATGCTAAAGAATGGATAAGTTGTACGTTTTATTTGTTTAAGTATTAATTGCTACTGAGACTTACATATAATTAGATGCAGTGAACAACGCAGGCATGTTCTCTTATACTACACGTACCGCACTTTAATGAGCCCTTTATATGTCGTTTTATGAAAATAGCCCAATCACCTATCACTAACATTAAGCTGTAAGAGCGAAATAAAGAAATTGCCACATTCGCATTTATAATACGAGTATAATGCAATACCTCATGTATTTTTCATAATATGCCTGGAATATATTTTATCGTGAGGTACCCGCAGAGTAAAATAGAACCAGGTGTACCAGATGTGCCGGAACCGACCAGCCGGACCGAAAATGAACCGACAAATGGCGGTATATCCATCCAATACAGTGTAGCTCAAATGCACAATGCGGGGATGGGCAGCAGCATTCCCGTCGCGAAAGCTGCAACCTGCGATTGCTAACACGGGCAAAATTCCCCCTTTATTGGGGAGGCCTATGTCGAGCAGTGGGCTTTCGATAGCTCATAAGATGACGATGTTTTATGAAGGACTAATCTTTTTCTAGTTATTGACCATTTATATTTGTTTCTTTCACAATGTTGTTACAAATGTAAGTAGTTATTAATGCCCATACTATCAGAGAAATATTATCTCAAAATACTGTTTTTATTTTAAATTGCAACTTACGTTCTCGCCAGGTTTATGGAGATGTCAAGGATCAACTCCCCCACGCTCGCAAAGTCTTCAGGTTTCCAGTCGCCCTTGGGCTGTGACACCACTGGTAATTATAGTGGAATTAGTATATATATTAAAACACAACGAGTAATTAAAGGTTGGACTATTAAACAAACAAATTTAATATAACAGGTCATATCATGCGTCATAAGTAAATACTATAACTCATAGCTTATTTAGGATTGTGTTTAAAGTTTACCTTAACCCTAACTGAGGTACCAATAAATGGACAGGAACTTGTAAACATGTTTTATGTCTAGGCTTAGATGTTCCGGAAAAATATTAAAGAACAAGCCTTGTATAAATTGACATTGTTCACCATTTAAAATTAAATATATTTTTGAACAAACTTTTCTTTTAATATTTATTATTGTTTAATCTCACCTATTCTGTTTCTAGCATCCAAGTAGGCTTGGTTGACAGCATCGTACGTGATACACGTGTGCTGTCCTTCATATCCACTGAAACAAAAGACAAACAATTTAACACTAAATGGTTGACAAAACGGTCTAAACAACAGGATTCATTATAATCTGCATATGGCCGTAAAACTGCCGCTAGCATTTTATTGATACCGTATACCATTGGGAAAATATTTTTGCTCATGAACCTGGTTCATCGTAGACCACAATAGACTATTTCTAAAAATGCTTTTAAATTGGTCATTGTTTTTTGTCCAACCAATCCATTTACCTTAATGATATTGAGGATTTAATTTAAGTCATTTATGAATAATCAAAAAATATAAGAGGGCCTAGCCATATGGCATAAATGTCAGAGGTACATATAAATATATATATGTTATATCCTACACATCTCTCTGTTGTATGTTAATTTGACTTATGCCACTCGACGGGGCCCTCTGTTTTCATTATTACAATACAATATAGGTAATATGATTATACAATTTGATACGAGTACATATAAAATTTAACGTTTATGTTATAACATTGCTGTAAACAGTTTATTCTGAGAACTCTTAGACCCAAAATTGCTTATTATATATAACGGATAATGGTATTGATATTGATATGATATGGTATATATTTTCAAGAAAAAGTCGTATAACCTATTCACATGAAGTGAGTTTCGTATTGCTCTTCTCTAGGTAATTGCTTCACGTCCTACATCGAAAGCAGACACGTGACGCTTAACAGACAAAGGCTCTCGGTTACTTAATGTGAACCATCCCATGTAACACAACGGACGACTGCTACATTCTATATACAGCCTGGATACTGTTTACACGCCTGTCAACACGGAAATACCAGATTAGGTCGTTCCTCGTAATATTATCGCTCATATGAGTCTGTTTCGTTAAGACATGTCATATAATATGGCAGCGTAGGCAAATTGTACAAAAGAAATAATAAAAATACAAAAGAGTAACAGATCTTAGAAATGAGACAGTATTCATTTTATTACGAAAGTATTACAATGGCGGACAGTTCAGTCTATAGAATGTATCATGCGCATAATTAATCTGGTGTCACTGAACTTCGGCGGTAGAGCTTTAACCAGTTTTTTTGGTATTCTATTTTTGAAATCCATAGAAAATGTTTTCTGTTTTTGTTTTGAATAGCGTGTATATGAGTCACCACCTGTCAAATTGTTCTCAATACCAATTTTTTAAAGTATTAGCGAAGAACGGTTTTGCGTTTAAAATCTGATCAAAGTTTATCCAAGAATTCCATTATAAGAGATTGAGTAACTTTTAATTTGTGTAAATACTAATATATATTAGGTGGTGCGAAATGAAAACGGAAATAGTAGTATTTATATTCATTTTATTATTTGAGTAAATTTTTTTTATTAAACTCAAACTTTTTAGTTTTTTATATGATTTTATAGTAGGTGTATTTTTTAAGCATTTTCTAGAAATGTTACTTAATATACAAACTGCGCTAAAGTATCGAGCGGTATATATATCAAAATATTATATACTTCTCACAGCGGACCGGAATAGAGTGTGCGATTCCCACGAATGCGTCTAGATCGAGACAAGATCATTAGTTCTGATAACAGTACTTTCAATAAAATGTGACAGATGAATTTTATTGTGAACTAAATAATTGACAGTAAAATAAGAGAATAGAAAGTAACTGGCGCACGTATCAACCTGAGATCATTTTCCAAGACTACATAGATATAAAAGAACAATTTTTTTAACCTATTGTATTGAAGAGTGTAGAAACTTCAACGATTAAAATTTACGGTATAAGACTAATGTCAATGGCCATACCATGGCATAATCGCCTAGTCACAAAATAATCTAAATTACGTTCGTAAATTATTTCGACACCTGTGCGCTAGTGCGAGATGATAAAAACTTTTAACTTGTCGCATTACGTCGATACTCATCTCATCAAGTCCACATGAAGTCATGACATAATGTCGTCAAATCGTTCATACGTGACCGATCCGACCGACGTATATGGCGCGAACGGTACTCGGCTGACGTTAGCATAAATATTTACATCACTTATCCCAAATATTGGATAGATGGCTTCAGAACGGTACTCTTATGAGCATCTTAACTGGTTGTTTGTTGATGGCATATATGTTACATAACTGTTATTAGTACGTGCCCTAAATCTATCTTAACATCTTTCTTAACCTTAATAATATATAATTCCTATTTACTATATGTAATACAAAAAAAATACAAGCTCGTTATTGTCTAGAAAGATTTGTTATGATATTAGATGAAAGTGGTCAAGTGTCGATGATCTAGACAGAAGGGCCGCACCGTTAGTCGGACCTCATCGGTTATGGATGCACACGCCTGCGCCGTGGTCTTCACACTTCATTACTGCTTGTGAAAGTTCACCGACATAACAGAGAAATAATCTCACATCTATGTCAAATGCCATAATTTGAGTCACAAATAATTTGCACATTCATAAGTATGCAAATGCTTTGTCTGATTTTATAAACTTCGCTTGTTTTTATCACTTTACTTTGATAAGGTTTAACAAAATTTTAGAAGATAGCATTACATTATATATCTAAACTACGGAAATTACGAACGCTCAAGTTAATTCGATTGGTAATATCCATCCATAGTCTTACAATAATGGGATGATGTTACAAAAGGGTTATTACACCATGAAGTCACGTAACGTTGGAGTTATTCATTACAAATCGATGCTGTTATTTGGTAATAAAAGCGCAGAATTCACTAGAAGCATAAACATGTGTATTAGCTAAATGAGAGGGTATGGTTTAGCGAAAGGATTTGAAAGTGAGCGCGTGTAGGTTCTCGGTCCGTCGGGGTCCGGTTGCCTAATGTACTAGTATGAAAGCGATTGTTAATACATCGGTGTTGTGACAGAGGTCACTACTAACAACTATTAGGAACTAGCTCGTAACAATGGAGGTCTAATGCCGCTAATGAACAGTTTCTAAGAAATGGACGATGAAGTGGAGAAAAATGTTAGTTGGTTTATCTGGTTTTTTTAAGTGATTGAACTGTAGAGTTGTACTATTCATATCGTCCCACATAAGTTGGATAGGCTTACGGTACGTACACAAGTGCTAAGTGACTGAGTAGTGTCTATTCGAGTCTGCGTAAACAAAACATTAGCTAGCAAATGGAGGTACTGGGTCTTATTTACATAGGCTCGCGTACAGACGCATAAACATTTAAATTTATAATTTATTATTTTTTTATTATCTGTAGATAATAATAAATATATCAGATTAAGACATTATTGAATAATTATATTTTGATGCAATACTAGTACGATCCGATAACGTATAATTACTTCTTAAAGTTACGTAGCTTTAATTAGATTTTAAAAGAAATTTGAAAAATTTTTGTATTATCTTCTATAAATGGTAGTTTGAGTTTCAATTTAAGCGTCAAATGCAGAATACAAGGTCCCGTTATTTCTTAAAGTTAACAAAAGGTACACGATTAAAATACTAAATAATTAAATAAAAGCTAAAAGTTCTAGAATCATTATATAGTTCATATTTGTTTTCTTGAGCAAGTCAAAACGACATTGTGTGTTAAGTCAAATATTAATATTAAGAAATCTGACGAAGTGCATTTACGTCCTTTCGTTTGGTTATTTTCAAACATATTTTGCTGACTTAGAAATGTGTCTGTGCCCTAACAGTTAGAGAAAGAGCACCGTGGCCGGTGAGTGTACAGCGGAAGTGTGTCAAGTTTGCGCCCAGACCTCGTGACGCAATCGCCCGCTATCCCGCCAGCAAGACTGATCTTAATCGATTGCAAAGATTTTCACACTAATTATACACAAATTAACGCTTACAAGCATTACAATTGGATTAACTAGGGCATACATTGTTACATAGTATAATTTAATGATTCGGAAACGGTCGTTGAAAGAGAATCTAAGCGACAATCAAATAATATGTAAAAGTTATATACACATTTTACATTCCATTAATTTGAATCTAGGAAAGTGCCGAGTACCGAATTTATTTACCGAATCTAGTTTTAGGTAGCTATAAATGACTTAAGTATGTTAGGTAATTCATATGACCCTAAGGTAAGATAGATTTTAATTTATCCTCTTTAGAAATATTTTGTCGATAATAATATTTTGTTGTGCCGTGCTTTACTGGCAGAGTAGAATAGTACTTCCCAATGCACCCGGTGTCGTAAGAGGCGACTAAGGTACCAGAACCGACAGATGGCAGTATATTCACCTGAAACAGTGCATCTCAAATGCACAGGGCGGAGATGGGCAGCAGCATCTTCGTCGCGAAAGCTGTAATTGCCAACACGCTTGTCCAGCGCGGCAATTATGGGCAAAAACCTCCTTTCTTGGTGAAGCCTATGACCAGCTGTAGACTTTTAATGGCTTTAACTTTTCACCGGTCTAAACGAATCACAGCTGTGTGTAAAGATACTCTTTTTTATAAGAAGCTTCTTAATTGTTTTTAAATCCGAAGCAATCACAAATAATGTAAGCGGTCGACGATTGTAGATGGCATTGGTTATCGAGCGGGTGGCCGCGGTAGAGCGGGCTCATTGCTTACGAGTATTCTTGCGATATTACTACTGCGGCTGTTATAGTTTTAGATATTGAATAAAGAAGTTTACAATATAACATTTTTTGATTTGATTATATTTTATTATATACCATAAATCAGCATTTCTAGTCACAAAATATATTTAATTTGATATATCAATATTATTTGAAAAATATTTCCAATTACAAATATATTCTTAAATATATCTTTTCATAGTTAATATGTTTCTAATAACTTAGAGCAATGAAAGTCGAATCGAAGTGTTTTTGTTTCATGCCTTTTTAGGGGAACCGAATAATGAGCAATGAATTAATTCCGAAAATTTGTTTTAGTTTATTTTTAAGTATACGCACACTTAAATCTACGCACGTGTTTTTTTATTAGTGTGAAAACAAAAATTACACTTATCTAGGTAAACAAGACAGTATGCAAAGTGTGTAAGTGTTTGCGCTTACCAAATGTAATAAACTTATTTTACGATCTAAATAGACTGGTGAAACATCCAGGTCGGATGATTGCCCTTGAGATGATTGTGGTCTATCGTATTTTAGTATATATACTACTTATCAAGCAAAGTCAACCGGACACAATATGTCTTGTTACTAATCGAAGTTTTAGGTTTCTTTTGTTTCTATTTCTAGTCATCATTTCTTTTACAGAAGAGATGCACTGTACTCACAGAACGTCATTATCATATCGTATTTAGATTGGAATTGTTGGTAGATATGCAACTAGGCCAGGAGAGGTACCTCGCGCAGTTATTGACATCTCCGACTACAGAGAGTAGGTGTTTGAATAAAAAGAGCGCTGTACTCACGAGTTCTCTTTGAGTAGGTCGAGACTACAGGTTGCTGAAAGCGTTGTCAGCATCTAAGTATTATTTGTATTGTACTTACAAGTTTCCCTTAAGTAGGTTGAGGCTATAATCGTAGGCGGAGGTCCGTCCGGGCCCGGATAGGTACAGCGCGCAGTCATTGTCGTCTCCGGCTGCGGACAAAGGTGTCAGCGCTGTTGCGTATGCACACCATAGCGCTATACTTAGCGCCCTGCAAAAATTATAACAAAAATATTAATTATCTAACCAAATCATTTAATTACATGCGACATACTCGTATATACCATTTACCTAGATATATTATGTTTGATGCCACATTAATCTTGCTGTTAAGTTTCGTAATACGTAACTACTACTAAAATTATCTTCATTTTATTTTATTGATTGACTACTTGCCCCATTGGTCAATTACTAGTGGGGCTGATAAAAAGACGCCCAATTTAAATATAAGGATGTTTAAAATATTTATGACGATTACAGCTAATATTCAATAAAAATATATTGATATTTCGTGATTAATTAAATAAGTAATTATGTGAGATACCTAATCAACCGCAATTTAGATCCGGTTCTAATAAGATCATCGTTTTACATCCAATCGCAAACTATTTAAGTTATTCTGGTCCGCGTACTCTTCTGTGATGTAACTCAATACAAATCAAGTTTACACTTAATCTTATAAAGTTTATGGCGTCATTGCTTTTTACGATTGCCCTATAATAATACTTAATATGTAGGCGACAATCTAATGATTTCACTTTGATGCTTAGTAAATTGCATAACAGAATATTATATTTAAAAAAAATAGCAAGTATAAAAAAAACACGAAACTAGAATTGGAACGTGCTAAATTTAAAAAACTGAATAACTTAAGCGTGAGCTATTTAAAGCAAAGAAAATATAACTACAACCATTATGTTTACCAAAAAGAAACTAAAGCTCATGAATTTATTAGTCTCAAACGTCTTTGTTTCACAGCCGTACGTACAGCCGTCGCATTTCAAAATGTCAACGGCCCCACAAGTGGGCATAAGTAGAGCACTGTCCAGACAAGTGCACTGTTTCGCAAGTTAGCCTTTACTATCACATAAAATATAGTTAGCCCTCTGCGCAAATTGCTAACAATACGTCGGAGGTTGTTTGGGTGTGTCCACTGGGTTATATCTATATGTCCACTATATTTGCATTCTACGATTGAGTATATATTGTTTACTATATGTCATAGTTTATTTACTATAGTGTTACTGGACAATTAACATTGTATTTATTGTAACATGTAATGTGACCGGGTCGATGGCGCAATGGCGGTAATGATCTATGCGAAAATCTTATGCGCCGAGGGTCATGGGTGCGATTCCCACAAAGAGCAAATATTTATATAGAGATATTTGTGTTTGTTCTGTGTCTAGGTGTAAAATATATAATTATATAGTATTATATTTGTGATTCCTCTGTTGTGTGGCATCCGTAATACAAGTATTTTAGCGACTTACTACAAAGTCATGGCAATGTATGAGACATTGTGTGAATTTATAAGAAAACTTCACTTTTTAAAATACAGACCTGTCTTAAAATGTGATAACGATGAAATAATATACGTGTTGCGATTATCATGATCTATACACTGAATCAATATTGCCCTACCCATAACTCTGAATCCATATAAATAAGGCATTTTAAAACGATAACCATTCGGCAAATCTTGTAATTATTATTTTATTTAGCACTAATGGCAGATACATTCCTAACCAGTTGAATTGAATGAAATTGCTCAATCTGTAGACAGGATCAGGCGAAAAAAGCTCCACTAACTGTATCAGTTGCAACAGTGCTAAGTGGGACATAGGTGTGCATTGACACTGCGTGCGTGAAAGGCATACTGGCCAGTATAAATCACCCCCACCTTATGCTCAATTAATGTTGGAATTATAAGCATCTGACGAACATACGAGTACAATATATAAACCAAGCAAACAAAGGGGCAATACTGTAGTAAATTCAAATAATAGACATATATATATAGTTGAACATAACTAGCAGTACGTTCTTCCAATAACATGCATATTTTTTAACGATTGTACTTTAATTTCTAATAAGTGTGTTAAGTGTGGTAGAGCGTGTTGCGGTCTCTCCGTCAATAAATTCCGGATATCACGGTAAAACAGAAAAAGTCAGTCGACAAGGACCCGCCCAGAAACAAATTGTCGACCCGGACGGGGTATAAGTATCTAAATTGAACAAAGGGGTTGAACTTGGGTAGCGCTAACTAAATAGCACAAAGCCAAGTTCAGGGTGGGACCAAGATAGCAAGCATGTTGAGTGGTTTCATCTTCTCCCTCTGGCAAAGTCCTGATGTACTGAGCCAATTATAAAGAGATAATAGGTTGGGGAGAAAGCTTAGAGTAGATTACGCTTAGGTACTGTGAAAAGCTGGGTGATTATTCTACCAGAACAGTTATAACAACTAGTCGATCAAAAAAAATAAACTAGGCATTTAAAAATGGTACTTAAGAATAAATTACCGCAAATATGTATAATAAAAACCTGCTAACATCTGTTGACTAAGTCTTAATTAACACCTCGATAATGGAGCACATCGTTCCCATTCTCGTAATTAGCTCACGAATGAGCATGTCACATTGTATCGTACCCATCAAGCGGCAATGTGCGACATATCTGCAATTACGCGCTTGACACCGCTTTTGGTCAAAACATGCGGTCAATTTACCATCCGAGAAGACTTAATCCATTATAGTATACAGATCATTAATCTTATCATCGTAAATTGCAATTGATTTTATTTATAATAAAGTAAGGGGTTGAGAATTTATATAGAAAAGTAAATAGCTTTTGCAAAATCACCGCGCAAAAACAACAAAAAAAATTATATACAAATACACATTACAAAGTAAAAACTGCTCAATTTCAGGAGAATATCTAATATAATTTCTATATTATTGTACAATAAACTATGAACTGTCGACTGACAAGGCCAATTATTAAGATATTATGAAAAACATTTGTTACAAAAATAGTGAAGCGAAACTCTTCCTTACCTCGGTCAAGCTTCACATAAACACTACAACACCAAACGGTTCGCCGAACAGTTTGTTCCTTTTTAAATTTATATTACCATTAGATATTTTTGAATATTCTCTCTCAGGGCACTAATAGGACGTTATAGGTAATAACCGTACGTCGTTGATCTTCATTATCATCATAGCAGCTGTAGAACCACTACTGTTCATAGGTTTCCTAACAAAAGAGGTTTCTTGCCCAAATTAGCCGCGCTAGGCAGGTGTTGATAATCACATAGCACAGTTTCGTCGAGGAAATGCTGCTACCTATCGCCACCCTGGTGCATTTGTGCTACTCAATTTCGGATGGATTACCATCTGTCGCTCTCCTCTTAAGCAAGTTGGTATCGGGTACTATTCTACTCTGCCAGAACACCACATTGTTGTTCGAAATCGTATTTATATACATATATGAAAAGAGGTTAATTATCATTCGTGTGAAAAAAAATTACAATCGCCATGACCACGACCGTCACGTCAGGATATGCGACAATATACCGGTAGTGGCTAAACAGTTGTTGGCCTCGTGATTCGCCGTAATAAATGTCATCGCTCCAATCTTTATACCTTTCACTCGTCGTGTATCTCATCAGTGTGAATGTAATAACAGAATATTAACGAGCTCTTAAAAAATACATGAATGTAAATTTGCGACCAGGTCTCTAGTAAGAGTTAAAAAATGTTGTTTTTTTTATAAGTAATAAATAACCTGACGAAGCTTCGAGTCGGAAGACATTACGTCGACGATTTTCCGGCATTTTGTTCACCATAATTTTTATACACCTGAACAATTATTCTGTTTTATAATATTTTTTGAGATTATCATGAATATATACACAAGCAACAAGCTGCTATTTCTCCTGGATGTAAAGTTAGTGCTATATTCATATAATAATTACATTAAAATTTTAAGATTAAATATATATTAGCTTACTTTGCAAATTTCAACATTGATTCCAAAAGCAAAACTACTTAAATGTTTACAATTTGCAAAATGAGTCGACCTTCACGTTAGCATTTATTTGAACACTGCTCATTCGTTAAAAAATTAAAAAATATACTACAAATGCGGTTGGACCTTCGTTTTTGTTTTATAATTTTAACGTTGCTCAATTACTAATTGCAGTTGCTTCAACAGATTTAAGCGTCTAAGTTGCGTGATCGAAGATAGCGCAACTAGTGGATTGATGATCGAGGAGCGGCGTGTCAAATGATTCTGTTATGTTGAAAAACACCGAGAAGCCTCTTTGCAAACTAATTAAACAATATTTTGTAGTAGCAAAGACGGCTAAGAAATATCCAAAAGCTACAGTAACAGTCTTCTTTTTATAACATTCGCATTTTCTATATTTTTCTCTTCCTTTCAAATTATTATAGCAAAAACATAATTAACTAGGAACCGTAATTCTGAATGTGGTTTTAAATTTAATGTGTATTTTAAAGTCGTAAAGTGATACAAAAATTGCATAATAAACAAAAGATATAAAATGTGGAAGCTAAATCAGCTTAATAATTAACAATTATCTTTTAAGTTTCACTATTTTTTCCATTTTGTACTCCTTTTCTTTACTAGGTTATTACTATACCATCGAGTCTCATTGGAATTTTTTCGGAGTGGCCTACGTCCAGCAGTCTTTATACATACGCTCCCCTGTCACCGCAGTGTACTTAAAATGAGATTTATAAAATCATCACTTATCCACTATATAACAATCATAACTTAGGTAACAACTATGTTATACCATAGAATTTGTGAATGGAAGCACGAATAGTAGTAAGATTCATTACGATATTGTTCATTGCATAAGTTGAACGGTCAGATGCGCTGAGTTACGTCACACCTGCCTTAGATCAAAGTTCATACTACCACTTGCACTTCCATGGCGTAAACATTTGAAACATTATGTAATGTACCATGTACTTAGTACTTACGACTACACATGAACCTGTTCGTGTCTGTCAAATAATTTTTACTCAGAGATATCGACTAATTCCTCGTCGGTCAGTCCGATAATATAATAAATAAATTTCAGTATGTCCTAGTAACTCATAGACGAAGGACAGTACCAAATGTTTTTACTTATTTTTAAGCTTCGAAAAACTTCTCGTATACAGTTTGTCACACCGCGGAATACTAGCCAAATACAGTAGCATCGGAATAAATCAACCACACGGTCTAGTTAAGTATATTAAACAAATGCTAAACTACACTCGTTCCAAATGATTTTATATTTATTGTACATGATTTAGTCAAATCAAAAGATTTCAACTAATATTAAGCAATGTATGACAAATAAATAATGATCTCCATTGATCAACATTGTGTACTAACAGATTCAACACTTTTTGAATACTGATGTAATAATTAGCATGTTGCATTGAACTAACTAAAAACTGGTGTGTATTTAAGTGAATAAGCAGATTTTTACGCAAATGGCCTAACGCATCGCATATATTAAGCATATTGGGTAATGTTGGGTAAATTAACTGGAATATTTGGAATACTGTTGGCCAATCGTGACCTTAGCAATCGCACCTTGAACTAGGAACCTTGGCTAGATTTATGGTTTATCGATATTAGCGGCAATAGCTAAATAAAAATATATTGGGTAATTATTATATGTTGTTATATTCATAGCCAATATGAAAAATGGTCTTAATTATTTTTTTTGGAAATTTTGTTCACCAATTAGCTAATTGGTTTATAAAGTATTATGAAGTGAATGTATTTGAGGCGCTATAGGAACAAAAAATTATTTCCTAGAATACGCTTAAGTGTATTTTTGTGTGTTTATCTATGTATAAATATGTTGTATGAGTCTCTTTGGTCGCTTTTTCGGAATATATACAACTATAATTAAAATAATCTATCTTTTGTGTATACTATTATTATAGCAGCCATAGAATTTTTATTGCTTGTCATAGGTCGCCCCTAAAATTGGCCCATAATTGTTGCGCTGGCGGGCTAGGTGTTTGTCATGATTAATATTAATTACTATAGAATTGTTTTATCATAGCAGTTAAGGAAGAACTCTATTATTGAATGTACACAATTCTAGCTTAAAGCCGCTTGTACCCGCTCGCATCTATATTAATCTATTTGAGTATGGCAATTCGAGTGATTTAAGAATGTAAAATTAAATTTTAGTCATGTTACCGACAACACTTTTTGTTGCGGTTGTCTATCTAAAAGTCAGAGCTCGCTTGACAAACAAAGGTCACTGTGACAGGTCCGTCGAGATCGTCAGGGAGCCGCGCACTCTCGCTTTCAAATGAGTTACTGACCTGTCTGATGGAGTTTGTACGCTGCCTACTAATAGTAACATGGAGTAACAAAAAAGAATAGGCAGGTTTAGTTATTTTTATAACAGTTTTAAGAAAAATAGAGAAGATTTATTGACCACCTTTGCTTTTGCCTTTATATATCAAAAGAAATATACCGATATTTCTTTAATTATCTTATTTGTGAAATAGCAGAAATAGAAATAGTACGACGGGCCTGTTGGCGCAGATCGAAGTGATCCTATCTAGTGCGCCAGAGGTCATGGGTTCGATTCCCACCCGCACCTTGTATTTGAGTAGTATATTTGTGATTTCTTTTTTGTCTGACGTCTGTAAAACAAGTGCTTTAAGCGACTTATCATGAAGTCAGGTCAATGTATAAGATCTTGTGGGAATTTATTATTTATTAATGATTAGTTTTAATTCAATTCGAAACTTAATTTTATATTATTTTGTTTACCGTTTCAATTATATATACGGGTTGTTTTGCTTAGAAGTGTTTGCTGTGCAATAAAATAATTCATTGATACTTATACTTCTTGTATTAGAAATTTTAGTTTCTCCCATCTGGGCAAGTTTCGTGTCTCGAAAGTATACATAATATCAAAATGTGATACTGTTTCATCATTTAGTAATTTTGTAATATTTAAAGTATGTTTTCATATAATCATTTAACTAATGAAAAAAGTTAATTTAAAAAAAAGTAATATAATATAAAGACGCATTAGCTAGATTAAAAAATTAAGCTGTAAGCAGTATACTAATACCGCGACGGAACAGTTTAGCGCCAAATTTATCGTAAGATCGGATATGCCGCAGTTATTTTCGGCGTCGGTTGCCGCGTGGGCGCTGGCTCGGTTGGCTAACCAAATAGGTTTGTTGGTGAAAATAAAAAAAAACATATAAATGGCCACTGTCACTGGTCGTCTTGTTACGGATTACTTTTTACCCTTTATTGTGTTTGTCTGCTATGTTACTGCCTCTTAAGCTGGAATTTGATACAGATCTTTTTAGACCACAGAAGCAGTTTAATAAAAAATTTTAATAGGGACATGAACCAAAACGTTTCTTAATATAAAATACACCAACATTTAATAAAGACTTTCTTTGTACGTATTTAATGAGGATATTGTCTTAATAATTGCAATTAACAGCTACATAAACTGAATTAACGCTTTGTGGAATAATTTAAGTATAATAAACATAATTTATGCATTTCTGCTCCAGATGAACTCTAAGATATAATAGTATAGTACCGAAATGTAAAAATTATGGGGAAGTTTACTTAATAAAATGATATTTTATATTTAGAAAGTGTTCATTACACAGTAGAGCTTTATTAGAAAAATGACAAGCTATGACAGTGATATGTTGATTTAGACAAATGTCGTTTGAACGAAAGAAGTTTAATTAACAAAAATATGTTAAATTAAAACAGGTGTATAATTATTATTTAATTTTTATCGTATTTCAAATGTAACTAAACTTAATTTTAATTTAATGAACAACAGACTGCCACCTGTCATAATATTAATAATAAAATCAGATTATAGCACCTACTTTGCTTTGAATGTGCTACGAAATTAATGGCCGCAGTTCGTAGCCGCTACGGGGGAGCGCGGTCATACAAAAGATCTCAACGGGGGGCGTTTGCTCTATCCACAAATTGCATATATTGTTCTATATATCACTATAGTAAAAATTTGCTCTTACACATAATCACTAAGGGACATTGTTTGTCTTAGAAGAATCTATAAAAGAGTTGTAGTTAAAATTTAATATTTAAGAATATTGGTTAAGATATGTTTTGTTAAAATTTCGCAGTAATAAGAGCATATAACGATAAATAAATGTACATATCAAAATTAAATAAAACAAATTATTACCTTAAAAACATTGTGTTATACTCCTCACTCACAACTAGTATTGTATCTGATCACTAGACCACTGATACCATGGGGCACACACAACTAGTTAAGAGTCCAGTCATTAAGTTAAAAATGATTTGGTAAATGTTTGACCGCGTGCATCCCGCGGTGCGTCGAAGACAACACTGAGATAGACCCGGCCTGCCGCCGCGACGAAGGCAGCGCTGGAAACCGCTCGATTGACCGAAGGTTGTGTTGACAGACGGTGGTGGTCGCGGAAGCCGGTGATGACTTGTTTGCGTAATATGACGTTTGCAAAATTGGATGATTTTGTTACTTGTTCTAAAAAGTTTAAGCACGTGCAAAGGCAGTGTCCATAGACCTATCCCTGTCAGTTATTCTAGACTATTTTCTTGTGTCTCGACTATAATAGGCCGTAGTGTTAACCTCAATACCTATGACACAGTATTAAGAGAAACAGAAAAATATTTTATTGGATATACAAAACGTGCTGTATATAGGTTTGTTAGAGTAAAAAATAAATATATTTAATAAAACAATGATCAATTGTGTGACAATGACATGGTATTTAGCAGTTTTTGAAACTTCATCGTAACAGCCATTGGAAGTGCACTGATGGACATAGGCTTCCCCAAGAATGTATAATCTGTTGATTCTATAACATAAATAGAGATGCGTTAATCGCAGGAATAGATTAATCTGTATCTTTAATTCGAAAATAATATTAAAACATAAAATAATAAACTTAGTTAATATACTTCAAATTTTAATACATTATTTGTACCCGTTAGCGCATTCAGTAATGTGCGCCAAAGATGATATAGATGTTTGTTCCTTGCCTGGGTGTCAAACATGTGATTTAATCTTATATTTAAATGTATTTATGTAAATTTAAGTATCTTCATGGACTCAAGTCAATGTATGAGATGTAGTGTAAATTAAAAAACATTGATTTCATAATTTTTACATACGAAGGCCTACTATTTATGACACACAAGACATTTAACAGATATTCACATTACCATACCAGGATATCATATAATAATTGTTGACAAGATAATAAGATTATTTCAAATCAAAGCCATTTCTTTTGCGACAGATGCAGGAAGAAAAACAAATGGAATATACACATATAAGGAAACATAAAAACAATGCACGATCGTGAACATTTTGGTGATCATTTAAAGGCATACAATCAAACACGTGCGTAAGATGCAACAGTCGAGTCGTACAATTAGATATGATGCGTTTACTTATCTCCAATGCCACGACCTTTCTAGGTTACACATTGGCCGTTGGTTTCATCCTCTCTCCTATTAATAGTCTTTAATGTATTTTATAGGGACATTAAATTTTAACACCTAATTACTACAATAGTTAAAAGAATAGCGCCATAACGCATGAACTTAAAATTTAATTTACGCACGCACATGGTGGTCGTTGTCGATAACACTAGTAAAAAAAGGGATGCGTATATCATCACGCACTTTAAAAAACTATACATTCTGATATATCTATGTTGCGATTTGAGGTAGATATATTACAAAGGTCCTCAACCTAGATGCTGCCCCCGTACCACCCAAGGAAATGGAGATGTTTTTTTATGATGTCGATGCTGCTGCCTATTCTACCCTGTTGCATTCGGGCTACGATATTTTTGATAGATATACCACCACCTGTCTGACGCTATCTGTCCAATTTTTTATCATACATACGCATTTATAAATGCAACAGTAGTCGCATTGGTTAAATTAACAGCAACCACTAGGTATTGGTTATTTATCAGATTCCTTGCACGATTCAAATTGGTGGCTCGTGTAACGAGCCCTCAGTAAACTTAGTTTTTAAGATACGTACCGGCTGACTAGTTTAATATAGTCAACTGTTTGTTCAAATCACTATTAGGTCATAAAGGTAATTTGGGTTGTAGAATTCCTTTTACTAATTTAAAATGCCCGTGATAGGTCTTCTTTATTATCATCTTCATAGCAATCGCAGACGGTCCACAGGAAGACGAAGGCCTCCTCAAAGTTGGGGCGCTGTACATACTTAGGTTTTACCACTCGTAGAGCGTTGCATCGCGATAGGAAAGTTGATATCCATTCCCGTCCGATGTATCTGAGCTACACCGTTTTATATAGATATATAGCCATCTATTGGTACCGGTTCCTCAGTCACCTCTAAAGAGCCCTGGTACACGGGAGGTACTATTCTAATCTGCTGGTACCCCTCAATCATTTAAACAAATGTAATATATTTATTTAAATAAGTCTATTTAATTGTTAATTTGATGTGTTCTCGACAGAAAGGGAAAGGAGGTATTAAATTTCTGGAAATGTATATCCTTAGTTCACTCGTTATATAGATATACATTACCAAAAATTAGCTAGACAGCCTTGAATTGTATGTCATGCAACTAACTGCGTCGACCACCTTGGTAAAAGAACAGACTATCAAATGATATAATTGATTATTTCTCGCATTTCTATTAATTAGCTATTGCAATGAGCAAAACAGTGTATTTAATACAAAAAGGCTTTTATTTGAAATTAAAAACTAACATACATCCAAATCCAATCCATTAGCCCCAAACATCTCATAAAGTGATGTATAAAAGTTTTTTTTTTTGTTTTTATTCTCGCGAAGATTATTCTTATACAGTTGGAGAACAAAATTAACAGGCTCGGCATGAACCTAAACATACAATTATCCTAATTTAGTTAATCTTAAGCACAAAGCTTTATGTTTAAAACTATATTTTAAAAATTATAGCGTATACGTTACTTTGATGTATGAGCTACATTATTTTAAAGTGTTATTATAATATATTCAGTAGTATTTACGTGAAAAAGTCACAAACACACTGACGATAAGGACAAGTTTAATATCAAAGATATTCCAGTCACACGTCCGGACTTTTATAAGGTAGGCTGTATTACCCAAAATGCTTAAAATATATCACGTATAAGGCGTAAAACGCATGCGTTTGAACGGTATCTTCGTATCGGCAACGAGATAAGTCCTATGGCATTCCGTGCGTGTGCTTGGAATTTAAAAGATATTCTATACTTGATTAACCCGTATTGGTTGAATGGTAAAAACCTAATTTACCACCACAAGTATTGCTCATAAGTACTAGATTATTACTCGTGCTATTTTTTAAATGATTCATGAATTTGATTTTGCATAATATTAAAAATGTTATTTTTATACTCACACTCACTCTCACAAAAATCTACGGCTATTTTGATGATAAAGATGATGACATGATCGTACTGGAAATAAGCCGCATACACCTGTGTCCAGCAGTAGACGTCTGACTGGCGATAAGTTAATAATAAATTATTATTTATTATCGAAGATACCATTTATAACTCTTAATAACGATGAACATTGCACACAGCACTGCACTACGCAGTCGACTATTTTTATAAATAGGCATTTTATATTGACAGTTTCTTCTTACTTTCGTGGCGAAAGAATGGAAATAATTTATTGAATCTTGAATACATAGTACTAAAAAAATCTACTATATGGAATATTTTTTTTGTTGTCTATAGTATGCACAACAGGCAGACGTTGAAGCAGTAATGTTCTTGAATAGAAAGCACGCATCGACAAGCTTAGCGTAGTACGTCTATCCCTGAGTAGTTAATACAGTCTGATTAAGACCGCAGGATCGCGCTGGATGCAAACCGCATAAAACTTCTATTTTTTCAGTTCCATGCCCTTGGAAGATCGCTCTCGATCTCATTCAGATCTTGTGAATCCTGGGGCTGTGAGGGGACTAAAAGAAAAGCATAGAGTAATAAAGTAATCCGCCAGCATAGAGTAGCCCAATATAAGAGCCCTGGGGTCTCTTTTTCCCAAGGGTGATGAAATAACCGTCTGAGTATTTCCGCTGATTAAAAAACATATTCATAAAAGTAAACTCTAAATACATACAAACATCAACAAAATGACATAAGGTAAATGTAAAATTTATTATATAAACGTCAGTATCTGAACGGTAATTTGCCATAATATCATATTTATAGTGTCACATACGTACTGTAATTCATAAGGAGTATTATTTAATGATAGCGTGTGGACGATTTCAACATGAGCAGTCAACAGAGCTGGTTACTAGAGGCTGTAATTTGCGATACACCTGTGACAACTTAATATCATATAAATAGCGCTTTTGTAATATTTAATCCCATTGTACTTTACAAGATACTTCGTTTAATCCAAAATCTTACAATTTTTACCCACAAGTTCAAAAATCTTATACTTATAGGAAATTGTCTATTATATATATATTATTCAAATGAACAGAAAAATTTCATTTAATTTTAAATCGGAGAAAATAGGTGAATTTTTATTTGAAAAGAAGATTACCGGGTTATCCTGTATTGTAGCCGATTGGTGAAACCTTAGCTTTCTACTTAACTCAGTATACATTGTCTAATTACCAAAAAAATCTGTAATAAGTAATAATGTAAATATAACTCTGTTTGTCTGCCTTATTCAAGCATAAGGTACTTATTATTCCGAAGAAATAAGAGGGAGAAGAAATAAGTTTAAGACCTTCATACTCCCTATGCAGGTCCCTAGAGCATCTTAGTTTGTCATACTTTAGCAGATACATTTCAAAAATATACAACTATTTTAATCAGGGAAAATCACTAAAACTAATTTGTATATACTTGTAAAGCTTTCCAATTATTTTTAATTATTAAATTAATCAACCATAAGAATGTTAGTCTATCAATAAAGTCGATTTTACGAGCGGACCGTATAATTGGTTGTCACAGATCGCTTACCTAACCGCCAACGCTTCTCCATAAGAATTGGGAGTGCAATGCTAGTTGTCGCAACGATGCAACTGTGTTTTTATTCACGTTACATCCTAAGATACGGCTGTGTTACGCCAAATAAATCGGTAAGCAGTTTTCTGTGTCAATTGCGAAAGACTATTGACCATCCGCTGACTAATAGAGCGGTGTGTAATTTTTGATAGTTTTGGGCTAATCTGAAACGTATTCCGAATTCCTACAAAAATTATATATGTGACTGTTTGTTACCAAAACATTAAAACAAATATATTAATTTTGCAATAGACTTTATTAGTTTTAGATTTAATTTTGAACAATTATCAATTTGTACAGAAACTCATACTTAGAAATCAAGTGGAGAGCTAGAAAATCATAAAGTATTTTACCATAAAAATGTATTTAAACATAAAACATGGTTTTAGTTATTTAAGATTATAAACGCTGTAAAATACTGAAGTATATCGTACTTACGTACGGTGTAAAATTACACATTTTAAATAAAAAAATTTGACATTCAGTTTAAATGAATAAAAACAAATATTACCAGTACCAATAAATAAGTTAACGCAGGCTATATGCGTTTGATTCCATTTAAATACATTGCTTCAAGTTTGGAAGACAATTTACACCGACCAAAGTTTAGGCGTTTCTCGCCAACCTGTAAACTATCTACTGGAAAACAAACTCAGCGGTTTCTGTGCATGATGTCCAAGAGCTTACTTCTTATTACTCTGCTAATCATTATGTAGTCATCGCCAAGGTATATCTTTCTCTTAGCTTAATTACTTTAAAATTAGGCTATTTTTATGAATTTCTAAGCTATGATAAAAAAAACATATTTTCTAAATTAAGTAACTTCTTTTCATGCGAATCAACACTGATTTATTAAGACTGTGCCTAATTGTATCGATTAATATTGTTAGTTTACATTTGAAATAGCTCGGACACTCCTTTGCTCTCACTGTTATGCAGTATCCTTTCACGAGTCACTCATCACGTGGTTTGCCATAATGTACTAAGTTAACCTGTTCTGGTCTAACTTTCACATCGAAACTGTATTGCATTTATACTATTGTGGGTCCGTCCAACTATCGACATTCCGACGCAAAGACGTTAACTGGGTATCCACCATTTCTTCTCATCATTTCCTACTAATAATATACAAGTACATTAATCGAAGATGGAAGCACGTATACAAATTCTTTCATGACTTTAATTCGGTAGAAAATACATTAGAATCTAAGCTTAATATTGAATTAGAGTTTTAATTTTGGGGGAAATTTGAGAATATACCTTCGATGTACATTAAATGAGAAATGATACGAGATATCTTATAAATTTTTGGTATCTGGAAAGTAAGTAAATATATTTTTTAAAATATTATATGAAACTTTTTAGCTTGTGAACATTTAAGAATATCCGTCAACAAAAATTGAAACTATTCGATAAAAGTGTCTATTAGATTATAAGTTAAGTGTGTGGACTCGTATCTTGTCACATACACATTAAATAAATGTCTGTCTACTAAAACGTGGCTCTAATCATTAAATCGATATATATGCGTTGGAAGGGAAACTTGTGTATATTAATTAAAACACAGTACGAGGGCATGCAAGCAAAACAAGTATAGGCACGTATGGGCGACGATCGGTTTCGAAATACTGGTCCTATAAATATAAAAGACATGCATTATATCGACGGATTATATTGGGACACCGTATGTAACTTGACTTTAGATTGTATGAGCACTTGGCTACCATCGATAGAGACATTGAGGTAAATACGAATATACACATACAGGTGGCCTCGATGTTGTAACGATATATTAAAAAATATATATTAAATAAATTGGAACATAAACAAATCATAATTAAATACACGACAAATAAATAAAAAAATAAATCATTAGTTGTTACCCGCGACTTCTTTCACATGAATGTTTAGATATGAGCGTCTTTCTAATGTGCGGTAAAAAAAAGTGTATCAAATAATTTCTATAATTCGGTATTTAATTTTGGAGTACACCGGTAATTTTGGAAACAACACTACTGAAACTGAGAAAATTTCACCTAGAGATGTTTTTTTTATATTTTGAGTTTTTTCTAGTATTTTGTAAACAATATTATTAATACAATAACTTCGTCTTACTTAAAATAAAAGAAGCATCCTAAAAAGAATTCTTCTTTTGCTTGTAGTTTCTGAGATCTCGTGAGTGAGTGAGTGAGTGAGTGAGTGAGCGATTGAATCAGATCTTAGTTATAATTGTGTATAAATACGACAAGTTATTCTGACAGATACAATAGCACAGGAGATAATACCAGGAAAACCACGAATAAATTGTTCTGGTTAAAGAATGTGAGTTTTTTGCAATAATTAAAACTTATACAATTAATATGTTAAATCCATTATTGTCACCATCCTTATCAATAATTTATATATGAAAGATTTGCGCTTTATTTAAGAAAAATTGTATGGTACAATACTTGAAATTTAGAACTTTGGGCACAAGCGGGGAAGACAAAAACTAATTCCTCTTATTTAATGCCAGTAATCTGATGATAAGCATCTATCAAGATGATGTTATGGCGCAAATTGGTGTTGCATACTGTTACAGCAACCCGTGCGAACTGCGAACTCTATTGGCACATGGAACAGTAAGAATAATATCCGCAACGTAATTCGAATAATCACTCGGCAAAAACACCTCTATTCTGCATTGTTATCTACAATTCAATCGACGCGACACTGCTATCGAGTTCACAAACAAATGCCATGCTAACAAATTAATACATTTTTGAGTGTCCTATGCCCTATTCCTATGTCCTATTTGTATGATTATAGTTATAAATTTCTACAACATCTCATACATTGACATGATTCCGTGATAAGTCACTTAATACACTTGTGTTATGGACAGCAGACAACAAAGGAATCAAAAATATACTACTTAAATACATATATTTAACACCCAGACTCAGAACAAACATAAATATCACCATTTGTTTGGCGCACAAGAGAAGATCATTCAGCGCCATCGGGTCCGTCGTGATATATGATAACTTATTTTTCAAAAATTTGCCGAGCTAATTAGGTCATGGTTTATTTCAAGTATTGCCATTATAATTTTAAGGATCGTACACAATTAATCTAAATTTTACGCACAGTAAAAATCTTGTCGGGTACTACTATTTAACTTTATATTGTGGCCCAATTGAATTTTCCCGGCACCGATGAGGTTGAAAGTAGTCTATGTCCTTCCCAATCGTTCCACATGTTAAGTAGTATTAGTTAAGCTGTGAAAGCGTATCGATCCGCCGGTTCCTGTACCTTAGCTGCCTCTTACGACACTCCATGAGGACTATTCTACGCAGCGTAAAAACTGCTATAATAACGTGTCATATCAGAAACATTCTTACTAATAATATAACATACTGGTATACTCTTTGTTGTACACAATAAATTACATAAAAAAAGCTTTATAGTTTAAAGTACAATCAAATCGATCTCTTTTAGAAAAACTTTGGATAAATATTAAAAAAACAAAATGTGATAGGGCATGTCGATGTGTTCTATGTTATTTTATATAATAATAAACTTACATATCAATTATTATTTAAATATAAACACAAATTATATTATTATATTTAAAGATAGTGCTGAACACAGGCCGCATACAACCGGTCCAATTGGAGATTACTTGGGGAGGCCTATGTCCAGCAGTGGACATCTTGTGGCTGATATGACGATGATGATTTTTATTAAATTTATAAAATAAACCCATATATATTTAGGTATTTAATTCTCTTTTTTTTTCTATTTAATCAGTCGTTAATAATACATTAAATGTATTGATTAATAACCTGTAAATATATTTAGTAAAATTTAAGATAAATGGTATATTATCAAGTTCGAGCATTGTATTTGAAGGCTTTGCCGAGCTAGTCAATGTAAAAGCCAGAAATGTATTCGTGATATTTGTATTATCAAAGTGTAAGGTGTAACCGCCATTGTTGTAAAATCTAGTCGATCGTAATCGTTGTTGTTAACAATAGTATCGAGACCGATATCGCCGCCGGGCTACATGCACCACCTCTTATATTGTTCAGTCGTTAACTGTCTTTGGAATATGTAATAATATTATGTACCGCAATTATTTACGTTACTCAGTACGAATATCTTTGAAATTGTTTTAAACTATTTAACGATAACCGGTCTTGTTTTCAAGCACTTTTGGTTTCCGATTCCCAATACATATGAGACATTAAGCCAAAACCTACCCTTATTTTTGTGAACTAGGTTAATAATGCTAATTGACGAGGCTGTTTGGTTCAGCACAAGCCACAGCGCTGGACGGGTCATCAAAATGAAGACGCCAACGACAACCGCTCCACTTTTTGGATATAATACTTAGTGTGATGTATGAATTAGGTGCTGGATACCCATAGAGGAAAACAGCAAATTTTACTCATATGCGTTCGTATTATGTCTTATCAAGTAATAAAATATAAATGCGAAAATGCGCCTCTGCGTATATTTTTTAAGGGTGCTGAATTATTTTTATGAGATAATCGTAGTGCACACTTAGTGAGATCGCAAACACGTTGGTATTAATTTCATTTGCAATAAAGTGACCATGTGCTACATATGTATGGTTCCCATGCAGGTCCATAACTTGTTGGCACAAAGGTAAACCACGAAACCGCAGCACTCAGCCGCATTGCACTACATGCATCGACTAGAAATTAAATAGACAGAGATAGTGCGCAAACGTTTTACTGCTTTTACACAAGTATTCGTGCTAGAACCTTTTTTGGGGGCACGTAAATGGCATTTGTTTGAATTAAACATTGGCAATAATGTGGGTAAAAATGCAATGGTAAAGACATCAACGCATGTTTCTCTTTCAAATCGCCAGTGCAAATTTATTCCATAGATAAATTCCTACTAATTCCTTACTAATATAATAAATGCGAAAGTAACTCTGTCTGTCTGTTACGCTTTCCCGCTTATACATCTAAACCGATTTTGATGGAATTTGGCACAGACAGTTTTTAGACCCTGAGAAAGGACAGACTATTTTTTAATTCGAAAAAAGGGTTGTGAGGGGTCGAAAGGGGAGATGAGTAGTTCTATGGAAGTATCGCTATTTTTGGAGCTAGAAACTTGAAACTTATTTTTCAAGCCATTGATTCGATATAAATAAACATGATGTTCAAAGTTTATATAAGTTAAGGTAAAGAGGTATGGTACCCAAAAAAAAATTCCACGCGGACGAAGTCGCGGGCACAGCTAGTAGAAAATATGATTAAAGTGAACAATTACAAATGTTTTAAACTAATTTTTGTTGCACTGCTGTGACACATAAGTACATAGAATCTTTTGTATGTATTTAATTTTACTGCGCTGCTCTAGTGTGTGACATTTGGTCGTTCGCGAGTGTATGCCTGGCGCACGTGCTCGCATTATGCATTGTCTCCTCGCCAGCCCTTTATAAACCGGGCCAATTAGACTCATGTAATTGTCTCTAATAATATGAAGGTGCAGCTTATCTTTGTGTGAACGGGTATGTTTGTTGATATCTTAACGACACTTAAAGAATATTCATAAGGAAACCGTTAATTTACCCCACAATATGGTTACGTGGCTAGGGTTGTCGGTTTAATCATACTTTGATGTCAACCTTCTAATTATATTGTTTACTAGATTTAGTAATCTATATAGTAGAGCTCGACTTAAATATACCATTAATTAAAATCAACACCACTATACGTCTGCTACAGAGCTTTAAGTCAACATGTGTCTCATAATGACACCAACATCAAACTGTTATAACATTTTTGACATTACGCTTAACCACACAATGATTGATGCGAAACAGTTTCATAAGCGACTTTTTGGAGCACATTATGCAACGTGCAAGTCATTGTTCTGCAAGGATCGCGCGCCATCAGACAATGCTCGAGATACGATCGGTTGCGATGACGTGCCTACCCGCGTGATCATTGTCAAAAATATGGCAACACTGCCAGCAATAAACGGCAAACATTTCTCTCATTGTGTTGGTAAAATATTTATATACGATAATTTTAAAAGATCACACAAAAGTTTGCCAGTTCTCTAAAGTTGTCCACCAAAAAATTGCGATGTATATAAAATAAAAGTACAATCATAGGGATAACTTTATGCTGACCGGAGACGCAGTCATTTTACTTGATCTCAAAATTTCTTAATAGGAATTAACTGTTCACGGTTAGAGTAGTAAACATGCAGGTATACCTACTTAAATTTTGCAACATTGTAACTTTGCATTTCTATAAATACGAATAAGGACTTGTTAAGTTTTCTGACCTAACGGAAATCAGAACGGAAATAAAAAGGAACCTGTATGTACCCAGAACACATAAGATATTTACTTTGTAAAATAAATATCACATAGTAAAAACCATGCCGTGGAGTACCAGATCAAAAGAGTAGTACTTGAATCAGGCATTGTAAGTGGCGGCTGAGGTACCGGAACTAATAAAAGGCGGTATATCCATCCGAAATATCGTAGCTTTAACGCCTGCCTAGCACAACTATTAAAGGCATAAATGGGAGCTGAGATAGCCATTGTCAAGCAGTAGACAGTCTGCGGTTGCTATGTTTCCAATTAATAAAATATCAAGTTTATTTATTTAAGAAACCGTATGTTTACAATAAGGCTAAATGCAAAAGTACAAACGTGTATGTTACACGTGGCTTTTGAATCAACAAGACTTCGCAACTACGATTATGGTAAGGATATTAAAGTTGTAAGTGCTGTGGCCTTACATTTTAGAGGTGATCCAGGAACTCCAAGTAACAAAGTGCACCGGTTGTTATAAGGATATCAAGGTAGTTTTTATCGGTCTGTTTTCGATTTTGTGGGACACACACACTCGGCGATCACGCAATGGACCTTGGCAATACAAAGTGAGACAATGCTGGAGACGTGTTCATTGATGTCTCCATAAAATGTGTGCTATTGTTGTCAGTAATTCGTTTCGACATGGTTACGATCTCGTGACGCTATCAAAACATTCTTGTGGGAGGCAGTCGGCAGTCACGACTCGCGAATTTGATGTTCGTACTTGAGATGCGTGTGATGTTCTCGCGTTGGAAACTAGATCAATGTTTTGATATATTATTTTTTGAGCTATCTATAAGTGAATTGGCGCAAGCGACGTTCTTTTTAATTTGGCTCGAGTACGATTAATCGTGATTGAAAGTATAAGTGCAGTAGCAGTAATAGAACTAATAAATAATTTTACGCCTTTACGATACGTATTTGAAGAATAGTCAGAATCTTCCTTTTATTTTAATAAATGTGGAAATTGTTTGTTATCCTTTCACATTACAACGGCTAAACGGATTTTAACAAAATTTTTTCACGCAGATAGGTCGAAAAAATCACAAGAACATTTAGTGTTAAATATTTTCTTAGTTCAACACTTAAAAAAGGACGACCTAACAGAAAAGTGGTGCGGTATAATCGATCACATTAAAAAATATTAGTATTGATTTTTAAATTAATTAGGTACTATTATATGAGTAGTATATATTCGGAGATTTGACAGATTTTAAAAGGGTTATTTATATCTGTGTTTATACACAGATATAAATATAGAGAAATATTTACCTCAGGCAAATAAAACTTTATCATTACATAGTATAAAAAGTTCGTTCTCCGTTGTCTGTCCTTATGTCTGCTTAGATCTTTTAAACTATGCAAAGGTTTTTAAAGCAGTTTTTTTTAAAGATAGCGTGGTTCTCAAGGAAGGTTAATATGCATAATATAAATAGAGAAACACTGATCTTTTTAGAAGTTTCCAACGCTGGCTGCACCTGACGAGATAGATCAAAATAATGGGTCGCTAGTATTATTGTAAAATAGTAATGTGACTGATGCGTACTACGAGTATATTTTTTTACCATTAATAAGCAATTGCTGCTAAAAAGAACCTTTATAGTTCAATGAACGCTACACACTTAACATGTCAATTGTTGTCAAGTCTTTTGGAGCCTTTTTTATCGGTTTTTTTTTGGTTTGTTTATTCCTTTTCTAGAATGAGCTAGGTATCTATAAGCTCTATATAGTTTATTCTTAGTCTGGCAATGATTAAAACTTTTTCGTTGCTTGGTGTCTAAAAAGATATGATATAAAAGAAGAAGCTGAGTGACTAGCATATCAACACAGAACACATAGAATTACTGAAATTTTGCAAAGGGTCTTCTTTTATAACGTAGGGGACAATTAAGAAAGGATTTTTTAGCGCGGGTGCAACCGCGGGGCGTTGCTAGTTAACCTATATACAAATTAAACATTGTGTAAACATACTAATTTTATTAGCTATACATACGATTTATATTACCCGAAAAAACTACTTATAATATTGTTTAGACCTCACTGAATTGTCAACCCATTATTCGGATTATGCAATTCAGTTGTTGTGTCTAGATAAGAACTGTCAACGCGCGACCGAACGGGTATCCTGGTGCGAAAGCGCAGCTCGGCCGGAATCATTCACACACGCTCCGAATCGCAATGTGGGCCGAGGCCGGCCTCTTGTTAGCCAGGGTACTTATTCAAGAATTCCACTTAATCATTCCACATATATTATTAATAATATTGATTAATAATAATATATATGCCAAAAAAATTAATTAAAGAATAGTGTAATAACAGATCAATGTGGTGTAAAAGATGATGTTGTGATAACAACAGAGAAAGGAATGTTAAGATAGTTTGGACATGTAGAAAGAATGGATGATGATGGAAGATTGATTGCACAAATATATATAGCGGAAGTAAATGGAAGTGTTGGTATAAGACGACTGAGGCGAATATATCTTAACGAAGGTAGAAGAGGTATTAAATAAGGGTAAGGTTAGAAGTACCAAGAATAAACGAGCGTGTATGATTAGACTACTGCGTACAAGGGAAGCGAGAGAGGTTTGCCAAGATCGAAGCATGTGGAAAGCTATAGTGTTTGCCTACCCTGATATGACACAGGCGTGATGTATGTATGTATATATGCCAAAGTAAATTAGTTCATTTTATTTCTATTTACTAAATTTCTTTACCGGATTTGGTTGAACTGATAAAAAACTTTTCATCCCAAAAAACTACACGTTTGGGTAAATGCGGAATTATTTTACATGGCAAAAGCATATTGACTAATATAGATTTATACAAGCTATGCTTGCTTCAAAAACTAACGTAACAACAAAAGTACAAAGTTTATAACTAAAGCAAAGATGATAAAATAAATTAATAACACTTTTTATATAGTTTGAAACATTAAAATTTATTTTAACGGTTATTGGTAAAATTTGGGGAAGTAACGCGTTATATCTCTATGCTTGGGAAAGTGGGTGATAAAAGATGATCATGGATAAAAAAACAAAAGATATAATATAATATTAATATTATAATATTGACGAGTTCGATGGCGCAAATGGATGGGAGTGATGGGGTTCCTACACCCAGGACAAATATTTATATGATAATATTTGCGTTTGTCTTGCGTCTAGATGTTTGACTATGTATTTAAGCATTATATTTGTGATTCCTCTGTTGTCTGGCGTCCGAAAAACAAGTGCTTTAAGCGACTTACCACGGAGTCAGGTCAATGCATGAGATGATGTGTGTATATTATTTAATACGTACGTAATAGTAGTTACAACAAAAGAAATCGCTTATTCGCGCGACACTATTCTATCGATTTGCGTATCGCAGATTTTGGTTCTAGGGTCTATGTTATCGATGTCACAACCCGCCGGGGACCACATCCAATCATTAATCAAACAATTCAATAAGGCCGACACTCGCTAATGGCCGAGCATTACCTCTGATAGACAAAATACATGTAATTAAACATCTGTCAAGCGCAAACATACGTGCCGATTTGCATTGAGATAGAAAATTGCTGATTACATGCAACCTAATGACATAATGGTAGCTTAAGATTTAATCGGTTGTTCTCTTTGATATATTGTGGCTCGAACCCATATTAGACTATATGAAGCTGTGACTGCAAATACATATTTTTATGTCATACTTAATTATCATATCGTATATCATTGATTTAATCGTGGGAATTAAGTAATTAAAATTGAGTACGAAAATAAAGTATATTTGTATTAATATAGGCCCAATTGAAATTATAAATTGTAACTAGAAGTTCTAATTTTAAAACTGTGGTATCAAAACTGAAGGCAATTTTTAAAGGTAGTTTGCTAGATTTAAAATTGACACGTGCCACTTGTTTCGAGGCGAAGGGATCTCCTTCAAAAGCTATTGTTTTATTACTTGACTGTTGGCTGCATTGGTAAGAGTATAGCCAATAGTCCATAATTACAAAAAGGTGCAAAAAGAGGCGTCAAGTTACGGAGACCGTGAGCGAGATTCGTGAGCCCCCTAAAAGGCTATCACGTTAAAGTCGAGCAATGCTCACGCATAAGATCGCTTTGATTAACGAGCGACCTATATTTTATGTCAGATGGCGTTTGGCATTAGGTTTGCCAAAAAAAACATAGTTACGATGATAGAAAAATTTACCGATAAATTTATCTATATTAGAACATAAATTTCATTTTATATTGCAAGAGTGACTGGTATCAATTTTTCCTGCTCAGACAGTGAGAATTTAAGAGGTGACTAAAGTCCCATTCAATTAGAAATGACCCGTGAAATGTCTTCCACAGAGATGAAATTAGTATCTAAACCGAATAAAACACAAATTTGTTGTTTCATTGCATATTCAGTAAGACTATACATACAATGTTTATACCAATGGTAACAACTATAAATATTGGTCTTATAATAAAATCATCCATAGCTTTCTAAACAACAAGGGAATTTTCTCTTTTAAATTTTGTAAATATATCCCAAAATGAGATTGTATATTTTCCAACAACAGGAAATATCATTTCCTATAGTTTGAAAAGCTGATACGATAATTCAAATCAATATTTTAATAAATTCTTTTAAAATTATGTGTTATCTATATCGTACATATGGTTAATATGAATCTCAAACCATATATTATATCACAAGTCAGTGTATTTTTTGTATTCATTACGTTTAGTATAAACGGGAAAAAATGCAATGTATAGTAAAAAAGCAAAAGTTTATTGCAACAGGCGAAAATTCCCGCACTTCAAAAATGGTTTGACGTTTAAATGTAAATCAGCGACAAACACTCATCCAGTGGAAAGGAAACTGGGCTAGCCACCAGTGGCCGAGCGTTGAAAAAAACACCTAATGCAATTAAAATTCCCAATGTGTTTAGCTCCAACACTGTTGGCACATATCCATGGCAGGTTTTGGGTGTGGTTGTTCCGATTTTTTTATATGTAAGTACTTACCCGTACATCTAGTTGAAGTCCTACATTCTTATTACCCACGTCATTGGGTTCAAAATTGTTCATGATCAACTGGCTTTGGCTCGGTGCAAAGTGCTCTCGGCGTTTGTAGGCGACATTGACCTTCTTTTCATAGACGAATATTTTAGTATCAATACCAATTAGCCTCTATGTTGATGAATTATAACGATTTCTAACTAATGAACGTTTACCGCTATTTGCAGAAAACTGACCATTGCTTGCTGTCAATCTGTGATCTAATAAAGAAGTTGTCGAATCTAACAGAAGTTATAAGCCTATATGTTAGTCAGTTTACCTTTTAAGTCCGGCTCGAGTAATGATTTAAGACCATTCAACAACTCCGTATATGTACATATGTAGTATCGTATTTTTTTAATAATACGAGTAGTAGTCAATATGGTAAGATCAAACTTTAAAAAATACCAGAAAGTAAATTTCGATAGGGGATTTCCCAACACTGGTTATCTGTTTTACCATCTAGAATTGTTGAATTCACTATCACTTTTCTATTACATAAACAAGTTGCCTTCATTTAAATACAATCGGTAATCCAGCAACGCTTAATTAGCACCTTTTCACATCTTTAATAGCAAATGGCTGAAAGTATGTAAATTGCATTTATTTAAATCAACATTTTAATATGAAGGTTTAGTGTTGCTCAATTTGCATAACTTTAGTGGACTTATTAATTCGTTTGAATCAATTTATCTGTGAACCATTTTGGTATCTACGAGTACGTCATGTCAGTTTGAGGTACTTTGTCGGTATACGGTACATACACATTATGGTAATTTCGTGACCAAGTAATCACTTCTTAATTAACTGCGTTTATGAGTAGCTGTAATTATAGTTTTACTTTTTAATTTAAAGTTATTAACTATTAATAATGATTTGGTTGCCTAATGTGTAAGTTCAAATTAATGTTGCAATGTTAGAAAAAAATGCAGAAATTACGGATAATTATGGATTTTTTTATCCACAATCAGATGATGGAATCTTTGAACACTTTATATTTGGTTATTTCACTTCGTTGACGTGAATATAGCAATCACAAAGTAAAAAGTTTTTACTTTCAAACTTGCATCAGTAATGGATGAATAATGACCCATAAAACTTTTTAAAAACAAACTGCACCAGACTGTGACCAATCACAATAAAAGAAGAATAAACATTTACATTTACTTACTCGACATGATTCTGTCGTTGGAACTTAATTACGATGTTATTATTTTCCCCTAAGTTTTCCAAAAGTTTACTGTCATTGTAATTATGTCGACAATATTTGCCATTGGCAATTTATATAAATCTTTATTATTTATCTTTTATAATGATAATAATCATAAAATCACACATTCTCATACATTGACCTGACCCCGAGATAAATCGCTTAAAACACTTGTGTTGCAGACAGTAGAGGAGTTACAAATATAATACTTAAATATATATTTTACATCCAGACACAGAACAAACACAAATCCTCATCATATTAATGTTGGTCTTAGGTGAAGTTCCACGATTTGGTCCACATAAAAGATCACCACCGTCTGCTCTATCGGGCCTGCCTTTTAGGTAATATAATTAATGGCGTGAGATACAGACAGAACAGATTGGTATACCTATGGAACCGAAACCAACAAGTTAAGGTATATCAATACAAGGCAACGTAGATGAAATGCAACAGCGAACTGCTGCATTCCCTAAGCTACGAACTGTATCCAACTCAATGTAGCAATTATAGGCTTATTTTCTTGTACAATAATCTCTCAGAAAGAGTTTTGATACAAGTACGTTGTACATTTTAAATTAGCTATGTAAAAAATTCAATTATCAGTGTAACATCGGAGATTTTCCAGATTTGCTCGTTGTTTTGGTTTATTTAAGTAATCAGTTTGGGTAAGAGCATATCTAAATTATGAAACCGTCAATGTACAAATAGTTTTGCTATCGAACGGTTGGCGTTATGCAAGATTTATTGAAGCTAGTAATGCCATGATGCCGATACTATCTGAGACTTGAAACTCACTGATAACAGTTTGAAGGTAGTAAGAATAGACAGTGGGTATTCCGTTAAAATGTTGATTCAATATGTTAATAAGTTAGCATAACTATAGCTTCAACGTATACCGTACGTTTTAAGATAACTTTTGCAAGTCATTTGCAGTATGTGAGAAGAAAGTATGAGTATAATATACTTAGCATCTCATTCAGGTCAATTTAAATTACTTCTTTGAGGAAGTAGGTAACTTGGCACATTATTTATAGAAGTAAACAAGAACAAGTTTTTGTTGGCTTTTGCGTGTTTTAAAATCTCATGAGATAAAATTTTATAGAAATTTCAGACAATGTTTTTTATTAAAAATTATAAAGTTGTTTTAGATAAAACTAGAGAGCAGATAAGCTCTATCTCTAGTTGACCTCTTTCAAAGATCTTAACAATTATGCAGATCGTATGTCTGTGCACCAATTTAGTTAATTAATAATTATTACATAACAGTATATTTATTAAAATATCAATAAATTTAACATATCTGCAGTTTTTGAGGGGAGCTACCCTATAAAACAATGGTACTTTATTCCTTGTTCATATACAGTTTACGATTTTATTTACATAATCAATCACACCAATCTACATATCAACCTATTCAAATCTAAATTTATCCCAACTGAATTAGTAAGAAAAGAAATTGTAAAATTTGCTTTGTATTTTCAACAGAGACGTGTATTTTGATCTGTCTATGGGTGCTATTAGGGAATCAATAAAGCAGCCAAAATAACTTCCTCTGGCGGACATATGCCCATAATTGCTGCGCTGGACAAGCGTGGTGACAATCGCAGAGCGTAGCTTCGCGATGGGAACGCTGCTACCCATCCCCGCCCTGTCGCATTTGAGCTACACTGCTTCGACTGTGTATATCCGCCATCTGTCGGTGCCAGTACCTTAGTCACCTTTTATGCCCCCTTGTACAGCGGTAGATACTATTCTGCCAGTACCACACGGTATCAGGGAATGATTTACGCAAACAGAACACTGTAGTATCTATTTGTAAATTTATCGACATTTTCCTTTTACCTTCACGAAGAAATTCTCTGTGAAGATCCACATCATTGCCACTTAAGTACTGTCTGCACGGCTTAATTCAATTAGTTCCGGTTTAGTCTCGCACTTCCCGTTGACATGGCGTTACACCGGTTTAGCTAAATGATGGCGCAGCATGAGCGGAATAAATAAACAAAACGTACTAACCAGGCGAGAAATTATTTATTTATTTATTTATTTTATTGAAAGAATAACACGAGCCAACTTAAAATAAAATTATGAATATACAATTAATAGGACCAATATCCATTGGGCCGAATTCGTTATTCCTATATTAATAATATTAGATGAGAATATAATAGCTGAAACTTGAGGTTAAAAAAATAACATTGCGTGAATAAAATCACAACATTAAACAATTCTTAATAAAATTATTTACACAAGGAAAAAAGTCCAACACCGATGAAGTTTGCTAAGTACATTTAGCGCACATAATATGACCAAACACACACATCTACATTTATATACATGTTTACAAGGATTACTTAAGTATTAACAAAAGCATAACACATGGATCAATAAGTCCTGAGATTAATAATAAAAACATTTTTTTTTGTTTTACATATAAACATAATCACCTTTTAAGGTGATACAATGGTTCCAACGCTTTGCCAATTTTTCAATACTATGTTTATAAAAAATATATATTTCGCTTCAAAATAACCTTCAGTTTCACCGATGACCTCCTCATTTGAGCCAAATCAATTTCCCTGGAGCATTTTTTAAGATCAGCACAGAGCCAGTAGTTGGAAAAACCTTTTCCATGCTCAATTTTTCATGAAGAATAGTCAATACACATATGATATCTGTGTCATCTCAGCAATCTCACGGAGCTTTACTTTACGATCTTTCATTATAATTTTGTCACTTCACTCACATTTTCCTGTGTAACGGCTTCCACAGGTCTACCCGAGCGTTCCGCGTCATTTGTGTCGGTACGACCACGTTTAAACTCGGCAAACCACCGATAAATCGTTGCTTTGATGGACAAGGGTCCGGGTAACATTTTTCAATGCATTGTTTCGCTTGCACGCTGTTTTTACCCACAATGTTTCATCGAGACACGAAACTCAGTTTTTTTCCATTTTTTAAAACAAACTACAAAACGACTTTACTCCAACCTCGATAACTCAGCTGTTTTTGGTCCGATCGACTTAATATTTTGACACATTTTAAGCAAAGGTACTCTAGAAAGACGTGGTTATTGGTTTACTATGAGCGCTATCTCTGGGCTAGTCTCGGGACTTATTAATCCATATAAGCTATATTACCCATGAAAAATATCAATTGTTTGTTGAATACACACAGTACATTATTTGTAGACAATAGTATTAATAAATATTTGTAAATTTTCAGATATTGCTTTAACTTTATTCAAATATGGCCTTTTGCTACCAATAAATGGATCGATATCGGAATAAAGTTTATTGCAGATGCTAGCAATTCTGGTAATTACTGTGTTACGTTCATAGTTAGTGCGATGAGAAGGCATGGCAAAAAGTGAGGTCTGACGAGTACGGCGGGATGGAGCTTGCAGTCCTAGCTTCTCGATGAGCTCGGGATAGTCCAGTCGGTTGACTGGACGCGCTGGCGACGACTGGCGCAACATCTCGTACAAAAGTCTTCTAAAGTAAGCAATCTGTGTACCTACTTATATTAGAGAGAAGTGCCTTTCAATATCTATTTATTTCTTTATCGCTAGTTTTAGTTACATCTTATTTAGTGAGTTATTTAGTTAAGATCTTATTCTATATTACGCGGTTATGACCTACCGCAATATTTGTCATTCTAACAGTTGTCAAAATACAACGTTTTCTTTTTTTCGTCGCTCTGTGGTCTGGCTTCAAATGGCTTCATTCAACACTTAGAATTCGAGTAAACACATTCACTAGTAATAAAAAAAGGAAGATAAAGTTATTTTATTAACAAAAAACAAATATTCTTAAGGAATTTATATTTATGAGGGTCTGTACGAAGGGTGCAATTTAAAATGATAAAATATGATTTACCTTTTTATAGATGACGGATGACAAGTCACTATGATAATATTACATCTTAATATAGTAGTAGGAAAATTTAAATTCAAACATTTATTGCATAAATATGTGATTGTAACAGATGAGATATGTAACTAAATTAACAATATTAATGTACGTACATTTATATAATATTGGTAAAGTCCTTAGTAATATTTACCGTCATATCCATATTTACTAATATTCTCGTGCACCTTTGTTGTGATACAAAACATTTTCAAACAATTGTGGTATTAATGTACAGAACCCTACCGAACGAAGTCAGACATGGTAAGCCATTTCATTTACATTTCTTTGATATTACCAGTGACATTATTTTTTATACAAATTACAGTTCAATTAATCGGACCACCCTGCTTTAACCATTCGTTTAACATCGATTATTGCATATCGACTGTTGCCCTTAATGTCACACGTGAAAGGTAAACAATACAATTACATAATACGAGACCCTTGGACCGATCAGGGTGGCCGTGAAACTTTGTACAAGAATAAGTTAAATGCGGTGTCCATCAGGTGTTTTCGGTAATGACCCAGTTTCAATTACATTGACATTTCTCTTTTTGTAAAAATTGAACAAGTTTTTTAATTATGTCATTATTAATCAGATGTACTCGTATGTTCACGGAAGTTATACAATAATTTTCGTTGGGTTTACTCACGGTCTATATACCAGTTTACAAAACCTTAAATTCTTCACATTCTTCATCATATCAGCCGCTGGACGTCCACCGCTGGACACAGGCATCCCCAAGAAAGTAGAAATGTTGCCAAAATTGTTGCGCTGAGCAAGCGTGGTGGCAATCGCAGAGCGTGGCCTCGCGACGGCGATGCTACAATAGCATCCCCGCTTTGTGCATTTGAGCTATTTGATACAGTTTTTCTGATGGATATACCGACATCTATCAGTTTCGGTACCCTAGTTGCCTCTTACGACATCTGGTACAAAGTGAAGTACTATTCTTCTCTGCAGGTATCCCACACCAATTTGAAAGATTAAATTGAAGAAATACCAACCACCTTCTAAAACTTTTAATAACCAATTGTCAACCAGAAAATACAGAGCAAAAAGGTTGAACAGGAAAGTTCTATTTTACGAGTATACAACCGTGAGTAAAATAGTCTTTTGTTTAGTTTATAGTTAGAAACTCTTTAGTGCCACTTTTTATATAATAATTTTCTTATATACCTATTTATTAAATACGATGTTGAAAACATGTGAACGATATCATCACACTGTATTATTGAAACTGTACCTATTATATACTATTCTTATATATATATAAGAATATTATTCTTATACATTTTGAAAATTACTAAATACGTTGCGGTTGCATTAGTTAGCAAATAACATTTAAAGAATCTAACTAATTAATTTACGTTATATAATTTACTTTTACTACCACGTTAACGCCTAGTTAGCATGTAGTACATAAATGGACAGAATAACCTAGGCAAATTTGTTAAGTTTTTACAATCGATATTTAGCTCTGAGAACGTTATTATTGAGTTCAGAATTTATTATGAAATTAAGCCTCATTAGTTAAGTTTAATCTGTCGGTTTATGGATACATAGTATAGTAATTATAATTACCTATCACTAAGATTTAATGAAAAATCGAATTTATCGTTCAGTATCCGCTCTGGTAATCCGTGAGAAGGCGACCTTGGGCTGACAAGCACCACCATGTCTATAATATCGGACGTTGTGTAAGGGTCACCCGGGCCTGAGCCTCGCTCTCACCGGCGCACACGCAAGGGTAATAAATTAGATCGCTAATGACGCATTCATTCATGAGAATTGACAGATCAATCAATAATTTAATAATATTATTGCTGTTTATTTATTACAATTAAATTCGTGTTTTAAATAATATTTATAAGATAACACGAAGTACAGTCGTGGGATAAGAGGAGAGTACCTTCCCTGTACCAGATGTCGTAAAAGGCCGATTGATTGCGGTATCAACCAGTAACTCAAACAAAACAGAGTTGGGATGGGCAGCAGCGTTCCCGTAGCGAAACTACGCTCTGCCCAACGCGGCAATCACGGGCAATTCCCCTCTTGCATGAAGAGCTTTATGTCCAGCAGTGAACGTCTTACGGCTGCTTTGATGACTTTGATGATGACTTACGGTTCTTATGGTAATGGCATTTAAAATCGAGATTAGCTTGAATTTGGTGGCCTAGTTATCTAGTGAATCTTATAATTGTTCTTGGTCCATTAGTCGCTTCCGAACTTTTATTAAGGTACAGTGAATTAATGTCTAAATTATTTATGGTTGCGTTAAACTAGCTTATTTTGGACTTTATTAATAAGGCGTTAATGAGCATTCGTTTTTTAGGTCGAAAACTATTTTCGTGGGGTCGTCATTGCATGTCCTGTTACTAGGCTGGTAGTGCTTCTTTTATCATTCCAACTCCTTAAGGAAGCACAGCAAGCCCTTGTAGTTCGGGAGGATCTTGAAGTGAAGGAAGGTGCCACACCGAGTGTATTTTAGATCAGGATGACATGACGGACACCATGATGATATGGCTGGTTGTTTCTTCGTATTCTTGTGACGAACTACAAACGGACGGATCTAAATTTCAACATAAATCAGGTTAATGTAAGCATGATTTTAACTACTAAATGCTGTGCTGTATGGACATTTTTCCGGATTTTATTATTAAAATAAAAGTATTGGGCTTTCAATACTCTCAATGATAACGTCTACGTAATTAATATATAAGCTTGTTTAATTATTTCTGAGTAAACACTTAAGAAAACGATGTTACTATAATTCTTGATAAATATTTGACAATGACGGTTAATCTATGCTAGTGTATCGCGATATTGAGGTTATGTGCAGGAAATTTATCAATATCTAATAGTGAAATGATGTATCTAATACTAAACAAAACTAGCTTATGACGTGCAGGTATGAGTCATCGTTATTGGAAATAGAATATTAACTATTCCATACGCCTCCATATTTTACATAAATGTACTTCTTTATCTTAAGTTTTTGTATTATAACAGCGTTGCCCAAAGCCTTGGTAATTTTTTTTTTATTCATTTATTAAACTTTACAGCCAAGAAGCCTTAATCTAATGTTAGTCTTGCAGTCCGTCATTAGATTGAGGTGTTTATAATAATAATGAAAGAGGGAGTTAAATAATTAATAAAAAATATCTTATATTATACAAAGGTAGGCACAACTTACTAAAATTATCTGAATTACATAAAAAGCACTAGGTAGTTAAATGTTTTAATAAAGTACATTTCAGAAATCAAATAAAGGCACTTCCAATCCTTGGGCGAGCTGCGCTCTATTGTGCCAAGTCAACCAACAAATTAGTTGTAATATTGTATCAAAAGGAAAATTTAAGCGTACCGAAAGAATTAAGAGCGCTATTTCCTATCAAGATTTAGTGATTGCAAAAATGCTAATAAAACGTAATTACGCTTAACTAGCTTTAAGAGATACCGCGTATTTAGATATGACATAATATCCTGAATGATATGCGTTTGGCAATGTAAACTTGTTTTCAAAATATATCAATTGAATGTTATAAATTATACTAACTTTATACGAACATAAATCCGATCTACCTAGTTTATTTATGAGTGATAAATCTTGGTATGTGCTTTTTGAACTAACATAGAATTACCTCTAACAGTTACAATCAGAATTTATGTCGGAACTTGTTTCAAATTGGAAATATTAAATATATATTTTGAACTTTAATATATATTTTAAATGTCAAAATTATCAGAATATTAATAAAAAGTATAAATGTTACAAAATCAATTTGAAACAGCGTACAATAAATATTACCGGTTGAATATTTAATATTAATTACATATTAATAAAGTATAATAAATGCAGCAGGCGGGAAACATCGTCGGCCATGAGTGTTTGAGGAATGGCGGATGTTCGACAGACTTGTAATTAGTCTGAGCTAACTCGGTCTACTTTAAGTGTGCAATAAATTCAAGGTAAGGTCCAAAACTGTTTCTAACTTATCACATGGTAGGTGCAAGACAAACCACGCCCTGTAATAGAGTAATTTAGACACAACAAATATTTCAAAGTGTCCTAATATAATCTCGATGTAAATGAATTATGCCCATATTTGTATTGATCTGTCCACTGGTCTGTAATCCGGCCAAACCCATAAAACCCATTACATATTGGTGTTCTACATTATGAACTGTAGGGCACATGTCACGAGGCCTAGTATCTAGGCTAACCCTAACACCGGTTGATTCGCAACTAGCCATTCTATCTGAACGTTATCTAAGCGAATTTGAAATTTACTGATCCAATACCGATTACTAGATATGGATCGACCTCAGGCTAAAGCAAAAGTAAAAAGTTTAAAGCCTGAGGATGTAAGTAAATCAATCCAATTGAGCATTTCGAATGGTTACAAACAAGACTGCCTAACCTTACTAAGTTAATTGATGATCCAATAGCTAATACGGACCCTGACAACTCACAGTTTACATTTTAGTGTTTCGTTTTATAGGGATTTTGTAAACTGCGCTCGGGGCTTCTTCTAAATTCGTTAGCAAGCTAAAATATGGTGCGATAACGTGTGTTCAAATATTTTTTATTTTTCGTTATATTCGCAGTTCTAACGTGACCTAACCAACCATTTCTTTTCAGTTGGCCCTACACATATAATGTAACGAACATTGATGATTTTTTAACAAAAGTGCAATCAATTAGTTATTTTGCTCGCCATGTTTTAAATATTCACCAATCTAAAACACTGCCATAACATGTTTTCTCTGCTGGTTGATCGTAAATAACTTGAGTATTTAGTTTGCGAACTGAATGTTTGTTATGCAAACTCACGTTATTGTAAGCTGCCTATTTATGATTGAATTTGCGATTATTTATTCATTTTTTCATTATCAAAATATTTGTAAATCAAAGATTGCTGCCATTTTGCTAACAAAAACTGTGAGGTACCGGCACAGTTGAATAGTACCTCCCACGGTGTCGTAAGAGGCGATTAAGGTACCGCAAAAGCTGCGGTCTGAGATTGTCAACACGCTTACCCAGCGCGGCAATTTGCCCAATTGGCAAAATTCCTTCTTTTGGGAGACCATATTTTATAATTGCAATATTTTATTATTTTGTGGCTTATCATATTTTATAATTTCTAAACATTTAATTTCTTCAAATTTATTTTTATCATGTAAGTAATTAGAATATTATAGAAATACTTCAATTACACGTTTAAGTATAGTTTTATACGTCTAGAATGAGGTATATCTAATCACATTTAACTTGTTAAATGCAGTGTTACAGTTGCTTCTGAGCAAGCATGAAATATATTAACAATATAAGTCGAACTATTAATTTTAATAAACCGCAATGCGTTGTATATGACAATATTGCAATAAATAGTGCCTACGTCTAGTCTGAATACAGCATTGCATTTAAATTGATGTGCTACTGAATTTATTTGGTGAGGTTTAATAAGTCACCTTGTTGCCGCTACCTTGGGATGGTTGCACAAGTGCTCATTTGATTGTTGTTTCTCTAAATATGTTCTAAGAATATGACACTATCGCCTTCATCTTGCCGACAGACTCGTTTCAGCTGTAATTAATTTATGTATGTTTTTTTGTGACTGATAGCTATCTAATTATTCGTAATATAATTTAATGAGATTATTTTTTTTTAAGTAACTAATCTTTTTTAAGGTTCAATAAGGTCTCAACAGTTTATGCAATATTTTAATAGCTTTAATAATTGTTCTTGGATTTGCACCAACCCTATTTTATACTATATATACTACTTTTATATATATATATATATATTTTAAAATCAATAGTAGAAGAGTATTTCAACTAAATGATTCATAAATCGAATAATGTCCATATTTGTAAATATAATTTTATTTTCTGAGTTTTGTTAATTATACATTTTGTTTTGTCATCATCATCACAGGAAATCCACTGCTAGACATAGACCTCCCAAATATCTGGGTAGCTTATTCTTGCCCAAATGTTGTAGGGACCAATTTAGTGTTGCGTAAACGTATGAATTAAACTGAACAATGTCTGATTTTGGGCAACACTATATTTATTGTACTTGATTCAGATTATTGTTGTTTAAACAAAATGAATAAAAGTCATATGTAAAACCAGTTGGAAGACATAGGTGGTAGGTTGGTGATGGTTTAGTGTTTAAGTGAAACCCAGACTCGGGGTGGTATAAGAAAATATCTCCAAGATTGAGTTATCGATCCTGGGACCTACTTCTCAGGTAAGGTTATGTCGCATCGCCATCAAACACCCAGTTAACACACGGTCAACAGTTATAGGAATAAATAACGCAAACAATTATTAAATCCTATACGGATATAGGCGTAGATAACTACGATGTTATTTATCACGTCAAACTAAATCGAGTTATACAAGTTATTTCATATGCGGTGCATAAGATAAATTATATAAAAATGTCATTTAAATGTTAACAGTTATTATACAGAATAACTATGTAATACACTGATAATGATTTAGTAACGATTTTAATGCACTCACGTGCATATGCTCTACTGTTCTTCTGTTGTCCATTTTATTTATTACAAGCGGCCGTGGATTTCCGTGAGAAAAATTATATGAATTATCCAAGTAACTTCTCAAAATAACATTAGTTATTTGCCAGTGAAAGTCACATTAAAATTGGTCCAACAGTTTCGAAGTTTACCTCAAACAGACAGAAAAGAAAATTAAAAAGCTCCATGTTGTTATGCCTATTTTAAAATGCTACCTTCCATATGTTTATTTTAAAAAGCTACCTTTTATATGCCTATTTTAAGAAGTACCTTTCATATGCCTATTTTAAATAGTACCTTTCATATGCCTAT
>JACJUM010001610.1:5559731-5591007 GCA_020976665.1 Heortia vitessoides | reverse complement strand
AGTTATTTGTTTGTAGTCCTAAATTGATACAACATATTGTTCATCGTGCGTTTTGGTTTGTCTTCGTTTCACCCAACAACGGTTCAACTGATTATTTATCTGGAAATCGACTACTGAAATAGTGCCGGGTGTAATAAGCTGGATAGATAATGAATTAAATCAATCATGACGTAGCAAAGGTAGCAATTATATATAAAAGATAGGTAAAAAATATGCTATAATAATTAAAAATAAAATAAAACCGGACATTAGATACATAGACATTTTAGGTCCAATTGACAATCCAGTGTGATCTAGCAATAGTTTTCCGATATTATTCTCCGTTCTTATAACGGGCACGTAAACGGCGTAATGACGCACTTATAATTAGCAGGAATTAATATAAGTCATGTATGAATATGTAAAGGACAATCATTTGTTGTAATCGACTACTACTAAACGTAGAATATGTATGATAATAGTAAACATATTAAAATATAAAAGAAGGATTTTTTAAGGTATCCTGGATCTGCAAGATGCACATATCTTGTAGACTCCTTAAATCATATTTTTTGGCATAATACTTAGGATAAAAAAAGTTTGAAGTGGATTTAATTATTTAAGACATAAATAACTACTATGTTTAATAAATAATTTAGTTAGGCAAACTACGATATTTACTGTAACGCGTTGATGTCTAATATTCGTACATAAAAGTATCGCAGTTGTTTATTTGATGTTATAATCAAGTTATTATTTTTACCGAGGGTTATCACAGCCGAATATCTCCTCCTCCTCTATAAGCGATGTTTTTAGGAGGCGACTGGAGTACAAAATTGAGAAATGGAGGTATATCCATTCAAAAAGACGTACTTAACTCATATGCAGTGTAACCAAGATGGCCGATAGCATCCTCTAGTGAAGCTACACTCGGCAATTGCAGTAGCGTATACATAGCATTGTAACTATCGGTAAATTTTCTAAAAAATTATGCCTCAGTAATAGTGTGCAAGCTTTTTATAAATTCTCTTATTGCAAATGTTTTAAGGAGTTCTTTGCAAAACGATGGACGTATATGGCTGAAATGTTGGATCAGATTTGATGATATTATTATTATATTTATATGATAAAATTTTATTTATTATAACATAATTACATATCATAGTTAAGTTACGGTGACTAAGGTATCAGTACCGGCAGATGGCGGTATACCCATCGGAAACACCAGGAAGGAAACATTGCCTTCCCTAGCGCGGCAATCTAAGCAAAATTACCCCTATTTTGGGGAGGTTTATGTCCAAAAACGTCCTCAAAAAGTGGACTTCAAATATGGCTGATATGATGAACTCGCTAGTCAGGTTTGCGTTCTCATATTCAGATAGCATAGGGATGGTTTTAAGGATGTCTAAAATACTATATCACCACTAGACCTATCTATATACATTTCGAACTTTAATAAAACAATAAACATAAGCATTGAACATGCGAGTTTTAATGTAGGTTGAAACATTAGACATTTGACAGAATATAAATTACTGCCCATAATAACCGATTGACAACAAATTGTGTCCAAACACGAATGTTTTTTATCTATATATATAAAAAGAGACCGACTGACTGACTGACATATCGACGCAGGGCCTAAACTATAAGGGTTAAACACTTTTAAATTTGCACCGGAGATCCTTTTATAAAGAAGGAGAGCACCAAGAAACGAATTTGAAAAATTCACCCTATAGGTTAAGTTAGTATGAAACTTAGCTGTTTTTGAAGTTATTCGAATAAAATTCAGAATAAAAGTTCATTGTGTGTCATGAAACATGTAAAATAAATTTTTCGCAAATTATTCTTTAAACAGGTAAAAGGGGGTTTGTACTTTCATACTAACTTTGTTGCTACAATTTAACGCGAATAAAATCGCGGGTCGCTGCTAGTTTTACCATATTACTAGTGAAGTTTCTTCAGATTGCTTGTAGATAATTTAATGTCAGACCTCTTAGCAAATGTCAGTACTTCCTTGCGTACATGATTGAGTGTTTAGTAAATTATTTTCCTGACACCTGATAACTGTTAAATGCCAGCTTTGAACAGCTGCAAAAAGTAGCTGTCTTACACTATTACTTTGATCGAATTGTTTCATAATTTTAAAGAAAAAATTGGCACCGTTTGCGGTAAGTAAATTAAACAATGTGGCTTTAGTAAGTGTTACGAGTAATATTCTATCTATTTGGAGCATTTGAAAGTATTGTGAACGTATTTGAGTTTGTAATAAAACGACAAAAATTTTTATACACTTAAATTCCATGTGTTATTTAGATATTTACGATTAGTTATTTATACTATACAATTAGAAATGTATGAATTTGTATAATTATATCTGTATAATTATCGATCTGGCGGTGTTTCTTTTAGATTATTCTGAATTGTTTGCAGTGTATAAACAAATTGTAAGCAATTGACGCGATGATTATTTCCATTTGATATTAAAACTGTTATTTAATATTTCCAAAGTAATTGACCACAGTTCTTAACAATATTAAAACAATAAAAGACCAATAGTGTTTACTTCTAAATGAGTGTAATAGCTTTAACTTTTAGCTTTGTTTTATTTTATAGTTCTATCACGATTTCTGTATCGCAAGATTGATCGCCGTTTGAAGGGTATACGTACACGGGCTGCAGAAAGTGGATCACAGACCACACCAATTCATATGTACAGATTGTTTGCGAGTATGCTAGAACAAGAAAGGAATGACGTTACTAACGGCCGCAACTATACTTGCTTTTATGTATTTCTATTGACTGGGGTATCTGTTTTTAATGTTGTGTTGTGTAGACGAGCCCCAGTCATGTGATGCGGCTGCAAGGCTGATGGCCGAGCGGGAGGGGGGAGGGCTTTAAACGCGTGCCTTTCAGTCGCCTTCGGAGAATGCAACGTGCAATAGTTTGATGTAATTAGTGAATAATTTGTACAAAACCAACAATCGCTTCTTGTTTTATAAAATAAACAATAGTTTTAATTAACTGTAGTCAGACTTAGACCGACTGAAACTCTTTATTTGACCTTGATATATAGCCTGCAATCCGTCCGCGTGTAAATGTTGTATTTATTTATTTGTTAGCTATTATTTTCTTTTTCATTTATACACGGCACCATAATTTATTATAAGATTAGCCTAGAATCTAACGTTATTTTCGATTTTATAATATCAGCTATCAGATATTGAAAATAATAGCTAGAAATACCTAAAACAGTCGTAAGTTTAGATTGTTTAAGGTTTCTTACCTGTTGGCCTAATTAAAAGTTCCGTTTTAATTCTGTTAGCTTTTATTGGCATCAGAAATATATTTCTTAAAAAGTGATTATTTTCTGAAATATTATTAAGAGTACTATCATTCAATATAAAATATATATTGAACATAATAAACCAGGAAACTAAAACGACTTACCCCACGACTGCCCCTAAAACACACATGAGGTAATAATTAATTCGCGGTATGTGCTAACACGCGTGCAAAATTTGTAGCAAAATGATTATTCAAAGTGAAGGTACACTGAAGCACGTGACTAAACGAGTCAGTACAACAAGTAGAAGAAGCCCATTCAACCACGCTCTCGCAATCAATTGCGATAAATCATAATCCACATTCAGCAGACTTGCCTTGATACTACGTGACTTTATACTTTGATAGTAATACTACTTTAAAAGTTTTTTATTTTCTTATATATAATTACTATATGTAAATAATACTATCTATATATATACTGTTTATATTTATTACTGAACTTATTAACGTACGGTCATATAATAAATAATAAAATAAAACATGACGGTCTGTGTTAAGGATGTCTGAGGTCTCCTGTAATCTTTACTAGAGACGTACATTATACGTATGTAAACGAATATGTTCTGCTAAATATAAATAACTATGAGATAATCTTTAATACATTGTTATGGTTTTAAAATATAAATAGGTTAAAGCGTAAAACAAACCTTTGTGAAATCTTTTATCAACTATTATACTATACAGTTTGTTCTGAAATAAACAACAAAAGGGAATTTGATTTATATTATTCTGGGATGCTAAACTCTCAACGGATTGCCAGTAACATTCGTCAATATTTTTCGATTCGGCAAATAATTTCACTATTTATTAAGAACACGAGTCTATCACCATGTGATCATAGTCATTCATAATTACCACAGAATCTTAAACATTAAAATAGAACATACAGATACAAGAAGCGTTTAAAAAAAATAAAAAGAAAATCTACGTGAAATATTCGTAACCAATCAAAGAATAATTGGATTACTTTATTGAATGATTCCCTAATAAGCAATAAATATCACAAACAATTTTACAATTGCATTAATCAATCGTGATAATGAAATTGAGATTTCAAAAAACAACACCGCAATCAGATTGAATGCCCAACAAAACAACTCGTGGTGTTCTAATTAGCGAAACAAGTCCGAAATCGATATAAAGGGTCAATTATAATCTAGCGATTTCGCATTACCCGCAGTCCTAATCGATTGCGTTTTGAAACTTCTAGTCGGTTGAGAACAGGGGTTTTATGCTGTTATCATGACAAGGTAGTTAAGCGATCTGTCTAGAACAGATGGTACGACGCGTAGATGTAATCCGCAAGCTTTTCTCTAATAATACCTCCTAATACCTTTGTTAAACGTTGGATGGCATCCGGCTGATATAAGTGTAATTAGAATTTTTAAATTGTGTTGCTACTGACTTCTTTTATCGAAATGTAATCGGGCAATAAGCAAGAATATTCGAACATTGCGTAACATTATATTTCCTTTCTATTTCTATTACTTTCTAAATCTGTTTTTGTAGGAAACGTATTTAGTTCGATCATTTTGTATATGAATCAATAATGCTCATTACAAATATATCATTTACCAGTTTTTTGTTAGACTAGAATAATGTAAACTTCAACATGGTCTTCGATTTTCCCTTACAATTGAACTACCTTACTTATAATATAATAAAGTTATTTCAATTCTCCGTAGCCACTCCCAAAAACAAAACATTACTCTTACGTGACCGGCGGGGTATAGTACCTCCACTGTTCAGGTGTCTGACAGATGGTGGTCCATCTGAAACTGTGCAGATCAAATGCATAGGACAGGGATGAGCAGCAGAATCCCCGTCGCGAAAGGTGCGCTTCGCGTTTGCCAGTACGCTTGCACAGCGCGGCAATTATGGGCAAAATCCCCCCTTTCTTTCTTTCTTGCCTATTTCCAGCAATAGACTTCCAATGGCAGGAATGATGATGATAATAATTGTAAAGTTTGTAGATCATACGTTCCAGAAGCGTTATTGAAGCGTCGTTGTTTCATTGAATTATTTGCATACCCGATGGTTTTAAGTTATTTTTATATACTATAAACCAAGGTTGAACTCGCTCTTTATTAGATGCATGAGGAAAAAACAAAAGTGAAATGAAAATCTACCGATGCCTATATAAGACCTTGTCTTGATCCAGCAAGCCCTACTTTGCGCAACAGAGCTCTCAGACTGATATTAAATCATACAAATGTATGAGCAAGCGATATCATCAGAGACCTTGTACCAGTTAATGCGGGGCACAAAGTATCATCATAGTGTACAATTATCGTAATGGGATGTGTTTGATGTGCTTGATGGTTCCACATATTTTTTTGCTGTGAAGTTGTGAGATCATAGATCAAGAATTATATGCATATTTACGCTAGTTAATAAATGCAAAGTACATATATTTAATACGGTGGAAACCATTGGCAAGGAATACCTAGTTTGAACGCTAGGACATATACTCCTTTGTATATAGCTTGATTAGAATGACAGTTAACAGAAAATCAATAAAGTAGTATAGCATTTTGGTTTTTGGCATCGCATATCATTTCATATCAGCCATTGTAAGTCCAGTGGACTAATAGCCTAATGGACTTCTTGGAGGAGAAGTTTTGGTTTTAATTAATAGAATAGTATGCCTATACATATATATAATAAAATCTCTAACCGAGATAATAATTATCTCAAAATGTATGCAATTTATAAACATTTTATGTAGGGAAGGTTTTTATATTAAAATAGTGGACAAAATTAGGAGCGAATCAGTCGATGAACATCGATCGAAAATAAGTGTACGTATTGTACATAAAGTAATTGCACAGCTATTAAGACTCTCTTTATATTCACGTAAGAGTTATATGTATAACCACATAGTAATAAAACTACTTTTTTAACATTAATATTTTATCCACAGATTATAAAATAACGTGTGACATGTAACAACATACTGCGCAGAACGGGGAGCGGCCGGTGCGCAGCGGTGGGCGGCGCGGCGTGTCGAAAGTGTTCACGAACTGGGCGGCGGCAGACAAGGCTGAACAAGCGAGATAATTGTACGCGCATTACTTAGTGGCATGTCTCATTTGGTAGATTCAAATAAGGGTTACCGTAATACATAACAATAGTACTTTAACCGCTGTAAAACAGCTAGGTGGCTTTTTTAAAGTTCACTTTTATTGACGTTTATGTTTCGCCGAATTCAGTGTTTAAGTTCGTGAGACAATAGTGTGGTCAACTTTCTGGAGGCTAGAGGGTAGTAGTTTTAAAAGGAAGTCCTTTAGAAGCATATTTATTTTAATGCAATAATCTTTTCTTTTGTTTATAAATAACTAAAAAAGATATATCATTGGAATTCTCGTTCAACACACGGCAACTTGTACTTTTAGAAAACATTCCATAATTAAGGGTCAGTCTAAACTATAGTTTAACTGTTCCTTTTTTTTATTGCGATGTATTTTTAACATTCTATCGATATATTAAAAATAAATACGTATACACACGATCAGTAATTTAAAAATATATACTGCTTTAATATATTGTTTCCAAGCATCGATATTAACCGATATTATATTACGCAACACTCTTATCTGTGTTGCTGTTATAGATCTTGAAGGTGGTAGTTGGCCCTTCATAAGACTGAATATGCTAGCAAAACGGCAAAGACACTTTAAACAAATTCGATCCATTATAAGAACAATATTTTGTTTATATTAGAAGCTAATAATTTGAAATTTATTACTCAATATTTGCATTCGTTAATAATAAATGGTTAATACAATTCAAATTAGATCACACTGAAGTTTGGAACTGAAGATTTTCACTCGGATATTCCTTATTTCAAATATACTTTTTGAAAGTTTTATGTTATGCTTTTCAAATTTACAATGTAAATGTGTTTCACATAAATATGTAAGTATGGTATAAGTGCGAAGTTTGAATAATACATAAATGTAATATTCGCTGCGCATGTGCGCCAAATATCGTACGTTATTCTCATAAATTACACTTTAATTGTCTTTATCCTCGTTTCGATCTCAATAATGGCGATAATAAATCTCAAAATATTTAGATTACTAACGACCTCAACGCGTCGTTAAATCTTCTAGACCAGTCACGTGCTTGTTGTTAATGTATTGATATGCATTGGCCTAGGTTTGTAAAGATTAGCTAGATTGCGTATCTATTATATGAAGAGAAACGTATTCTTATGTAATAACCGACCAAAGTTGAAACATTTCATCTTCGGCGCATTCATAACTACGTAAATTCATTGTTTTTCGACATGTTATGATAATGTGATGTAAACTGTATTGAATAATAAAAAAAAATGACTATGTTATGCTCATGTGGCATGTTAAATCCAATTATTTATTCATTCTCTAAGAACGTTATGAATGGCAAATACAATTTGAGTAATTGAGAACATGTTTCGGGCCGCATTGTAATGCGTATTTGTATGACCGGGTCGAGATAAGAGTCGATATGGTTTATTCACGACTGGTTTATGAACTGCGGGTGGGGCACCAATCGTCAAGATCAGGCCGGATATCTAATTTAGTTATACTAGGTTGATTTCTAATATGTCGTCGGTTTGAAAGAGATCCTTTAGAATTTAAAACTATGCTTCTAATATAAATTATAGCATTCAAGCGTACCCAGTTTTGTACACTCACTGGCATTATAATTAACTAGCTTTTGCCTGCGGCTTCGCTCGCGGGTTAACACGGTTCTCTTTTCCAGATTTACAACACAGAGGTAACTCGGAACAGAATATTATTTTCATACGCTACTGTAGACGATATTATATGTATTTCCATTTGGAAGTCTTCGTACCTTGGAAACTGCAAAAAGGTATATACTGTATAAAGGTAAAGGTATCCCCTATAAGGGATATGGGGCAAATTTACAAATAAAAATTAATGCGCGATTTTATTGTTAGTCACAAATACCAGTTTTTAGAATTCCATCTTAAAAATTTCAGAATGCACCGAATGGGTTAGAACGAGACAAAAAATATCCTGTGTCACTCTACATCCCTTCAACCAACTAGATTTAAAAATAATGTCAAACAACCATACATACACATATTTATAATATTAGTATGAATTCGAATAAAAAAAAAGCTAAATTATGCGGTTTAGTCCGATAGTACATAAAATAACACAAAATAATTCACACTGGTCAATATTTAACAACCCCAGTTTTAAGACATTCGTACAAAAATGCATCCTATACAGTCATACCCGCCAAGTCTTCACGAAGAGTACTTTTCGATGTTTCATCACACTGTCATCCTAAGTAGAGTAAGGTCTGGATTATTTTTCAATAATTAATATACGGATTACCACTTTATATATAGTAATAATAATAATAACTTTATTCAATAAAAGGAAACCATTTTATGTTTTATATATAAACACTTTACATGGAGAACTGTTCTTCAAATCTATTTTTAGAAGTGGATTTGTTTTTAACTGAAAAGCATAGGTAATAATGCCTTAGGAAAAACGGGTTTTTTCGGGAGTCTGCATTTCCCCTGTTTTCTTAAAGTTACTACCAAACACATTATCCTGACTAAGGTTTCTTCATGGTTACTATACACGCAGCTGTCAAAATTATGTCCATGCCATGGCCGGTCGTGGCTGAACGTGTCGATCCATAGATTTGATAAGTATTTACACAGTACCCGCGGGGATAATATCTAATTCTCGTACAACCGACGCAGCCTTGTGGTGTTTTTGATCGATAAATCATTATGGGCTTTGAGGCTTGCGGAGTGACCTGACAAATTGGCATAGGTCGAACTGGTACGGTAGCTGTTGTGCAATGAACGTCATACCTACTGCTATATGATGATCTAATTTTTTTGGACAGCGTCCATGATTTATATTTCTTACATTCCACTTTAGGTTAAATCAAAGTCTTCAGTTTTAGTTTGGTTCGTTATTAAGGTAGAGTATCAAAATCCAATTAAATAAACTCAATTTTTTTTATGGAGATTACGAATCAATATGAGTGGTTTTCTTGCACATATTTACCACTTCCAACTTTTTATCCAACCCAGTACGTAAGTACGGCGAAGACCGAGTTCGGAAGTTGGACCTGTTTTGGCAATAAATTAATTTGTTTATACCTACTACCGATAATTTTCCGAATTTAAGTACAGAATAAGTAAATCATACCAGCCATTAGAAGTCCACTTCTGGACATAAGCCTCACCAGGAAAGGAGCAATCCTGCCCATAATTACCGCGCTGGGAAAGCGTGTTGGCAATCGCAGAGCGCAGCTTTTGCAACGGGGATGCTGCTGCCCATCTCTGCTCTGCATCTGAGCTACACTGTTTCGGATGAATATACCACCATCTGTCGGTTCTAGTACATAAGTCGCATCTTCAAATACCTGGTGCAGTGGGAGATACTGTTCTACTTTGCCGGTACCTCACGGCAGATAAGTAAATTGCCGAATATAAAACATTTTTCTATTACATTTTACAAGATGTTGTTAAATACGAATACGAAGAAACTGTATAATTTTTTAAAACACTAACCGGTGATTTCCGGACTTATGTCTACAGAGCGTTTTGTGCTACTACGCTACCACGACATAAACGTCGACTATATACCAAACAAGGATATTACGTGAAAGACACATAAATAGTTGCAACACGATTCTGTCACACAAATGCAGGATAATGAAACGACAATACAATTTAGCTCGGGGCGGTATACAGCAATAATATTATACCTACTCGCTGACTCTACCTGTTCGCTATTTCCTAACATATTGTCCGTTGACAGTAGATTAAGCCAGTTGTAATACTGTGGCGTGATTAAATGCAAATAGGTATCGTTGTAATTAATCTATGGCCACTTATGTAGTAATGTATAAGAGGCTTACACGCGTATATATTAACCAATGTTGCATGTCACCACCATTATGGCCGGTCGTCTACTGCAGGACATAGGCCGTCAGAGATATCCAATTAGATTAGTTGTATACGACCTGCATCCAGTGCGATCGTGCGGTTTTAGGTAGATCGTCCATTCAACTTTTGGGGGGTGGGCGGGGGCCGTCCATCACTGCGCTTGCAGGCAATAATATACATATCTTGTATATACTTATATGGTTAAAATAAAGACCAGCTAATTTAGGCCATCATACTAATAATACTGTACTGGCAAGCGCAGCGTTGGGTGTCCATCCGCAAGATGGAAAGACGATCTGACTAAAACAGCAAGATCGCGCTGGACACAGACCGCTTACAACTAGTCCTATTTAGAGAGACCTATGTCCAGCAGTGGACGTCTTGTGATTGATATGATGATGATGATAATGAAGATGCTAATAAGCCGGCACAGGAAGAGCAGCTCAATTGATTTTGTAAGATCGAATTAAATTTGCGAAAGATTAAATATTTTTGATTACTTCAAACATTGAGTTCGGTTCAAACACGGTATATAAACAGGTTTCATTCCCAGCTTGAGGTAGAAGATTGTGCCGATTATGTTTGGAACAGTCCAAAGCGTCATAGCGTCTCCTAGTAACACCTGTGTGTTTTTATTTTATTTTATTAATTGATCTATAAGGTTGTTTAGTTTCTAAATAACTTATTAATTGAGACCGTGCCGACTGAGGTATTACGACCGGGGTATTTATTATTTCGTTAGAAAATCTTAAAGATAGACTATAAGATATCTGATAAACCTTCTAAAGTGACAGGGACTTATATATTGGAAATTCCATGAAATCTTCCTCTTGGTTTAAGATGATGTAAATTTTGTTATTGCTTCGATCACTTTTGTGCAACCTTGCCATTATTTCCTGAGTTGATACCACTAGCGAATTGTAACTCATAGGTTAATATACCAAAATATTTTAAAATACCAAATTTCAATTCAGGACAATTTACTATGGTTATCTGGCGAAAGTTGAACGGACGTACGGCTAATGGTGATAATTCAACCCAACAAACGTTCCCTATTTTAACTATATATGTTTATCACACATAACTATTGCGACTATAAATTGAGATATAAACTATCATATCACTGAAGTAAAAAATATATTTTTTATGGATAAAGATATATTACATAACTGGTAGATATCACACAGCATAGTCTGTTGATATCAGATCTAATAGTTAGGTTCTTCTCCATCCATCCTTGGTTTAAAAAGAGCAGACCAATGTTATCATACAGTGACAGTTTACAATCACGAGAGCCTTATGCCCTTGTTTTAGCTGTTAGTGTAACAAAAAGATTCTCGGTCACGAATCTGACGAGTATGGAAAGCCCCTGTAGCTTTAACAATCAAGATGAGAAACAAATGCAAATCGTAACTCGTACGTATGTTCAGCGTTTCGAAAATTCCGCCATAAAACATGCTGATGTAACGAACGCAATTTGGGCATCATCCAATATTGCGCAACAATTTTAAACAAGTCTATCTAGACCGTGAGAAATTTTATTTCACCCTTACCTTTCACCTTCTGACCTTAGGTTTTTTTGATAAATGGGTCAATCATCCTTTTTGGTTCGCATAGATTAACTAATTTTGGGCCCAAGAAAACATCTGTTAAAAGTGCACACAACTAGAGATCATTCTAAGCAATTATATGTATATTTTGTTTATTTAGTTCAAAATTGTTTAAAAATCATGATGAAATTAAAATTATATGAACATTTAATTTTTCCAAGTACCTTCTTATCAGAACCACGAGGTTTGAATTAGGATCGACTTGATAATATAAATAAGTATAATCAAGTACAAACTTTAGGTTATAGGTTTATTGGATAAACTCAATAACAGCATACATTTCGATGTTAGAAAGCTATCGTTTGAGATGATATACAAATGAAACTGCCTGATCATAATATCTATAACGTGTTTCGGACTCTAAGCCCAGCCTTCTTTCTTATTTGCCTTTACTTTCTAAAGACAACTAAAAACTCTTAATTCCCCGGTCTGTTTCCTTATATATGTTTGCATAACTTCAACCATTTATGAAGCGCACCATTTTTGCCTTAATTTTTTATTTGTAGCGTGATTTTATAAAGCCTTAGTTATTTTTTAGTAGTTCAGCTATCTGCCAGTGTTCTATCAAAATCGGTCCATCCGTTTCAGAGATTACCTCAAAAAAGCAGACAGACAGAGTTTTTAATAATTGTACTTAGTTTGTTATATGTTTCGTATACATCATTCGAAATCGTCACTTTAGGCAATCTTGATTTAACTTAAAGCATTCAAATCTGTCTTTTTGTAGTTAACGTTATCATATAAATTGTATTGCACGGATGGATATAGCCTCCCGGCAACTTCGGATTTATCATCATCATCATTATATCAGCCATTGGAAGCCGCAGATCGCCGCATTTGCGACGGGGATGCCCATCCCTGCCCTGTGCAATTGAACTAAACTGTATCAGATGGATAAACCGCCATCTGTCGGTTCTGGTACCTTAGTCGCCTCTTACGACACCAGGTATAGGGATAGGTAATATTCTATTCTGCCGGTACCTCACAGCTGTATTATTTCGGATTACTTCCCATTAATGCCACGCTGGGTAGGCTTGGTGACAACTATGTAGCGTAGATTTGCGTCGGGGAATGCTGTTGCTCATCCTCGCTCTGTCACATTTCAGCTACGCTTATTGAATGGACCGACTACTATTCTATTCTGGTTTTGACTTGTCCTTCAAAGTATGGAAGTAATAGTAAGTATCAACGTAACGTAGCTTCGTAATGTTACCTACATTCCAATAAGTACATATTCTCGCTAATAATATAAACGGCACAGATAATGTCAAATGTAAATACCATATTTATCTAACTAAATAACTATATATTACTTAGAATTATAAATATTATACATAGTTATTTAATTAGATAAATATCTTTTTCTTACCAGAAATAATAACAAACATACATTTAACATTATCATTTTATATTTTATTATTTTGTATATATTGTCTACACCACTATTTATTTATAAATTTCTGTTTCGTATAATGATTGACTGGGAAATATTAAGTCCGCCATTTGTACATAATTTATTAAAAAAGAGTATATTTTAACAATATTAACGAGTACAAATAACATCTGACCAACCCACACAAATCTGTCTGAATTTCGCAACTATATTTAAATCTAAAAACATTTGCATAGATTGTTCTGTTGCTTGGTGTACGTGCCTAGTCATCATAAAATAATTTATCTGCTACAATCCTACTAGATTTAAATGCAGAACCTTTGCATAAGTTGTTTAAAAATATATGCAAGTATACGGCACAATATAATTAAAGACAATTTATTTTCCAGAAGCAAATACCTATAATAAAAACGGATGTCATCTGACCTTTACAAATTAAAAATCAATTGCATTAACCGCGGATAAGTAGAATTGTCTCCATTTAAAAATCTCAAGAAAACTAGAATAATTGCTTAACGGCAACTATTTATAGAAATGTAACCGGCGGTGTTGAGATGTACGCAACCGATATTACAGTTACGCGTTTCTAAAAACAATCTGTGCGAATTAAATGTGGAAATAGTTTACGAAACGCAAAGATTTATTTGCATTAATTGTTGTTCACATTTTTGGAGGATTTTCACGAATTGATCAAATATAAAGGTGGAGGATTTAGACGAATTAATCAGATATAAAGGCGGAGGATTTTCACAAATAAATCAGATATAACGGTGGAAGTTAAACGAATATTTAGTTAAGGGGGTACGCTTAATAAAGTTTACGAATGTTACCTAGTGACATATTACGCATTTGACTGAGCGTGACGATACTTAACTTAATTTAGTAATTTATTGTTAATGATATAATTTGACTATTGATAGCCCCAAGGCCACTTAAATAATGTATATATTGTGATTGAGTAGGTATCTGGACTGGCACTCTCTAGATACGAGTTTGACATACCTACACTTAACATACATCACGCCTGTGTCTAATCGGGGTAGGCAGTGAGTATAGATCTCCACTTGCTACTATCTTAGCATACTTCTCTCGCTTCTCTTACTCGCATTAGTCTTACACGCTCATTTATTCTTAGTACATCTGACCTAGCCCTTCTTTAATATCTCTTCTACCTGGTTAAGGTATGTTCGCTTATGTCGCCCACTCTTCCATTCACTTCCGTATTATATATTTGTGTAGTCATTTTACTCCCATCCACCCTTTCTACATGTCCAAACCATCGCAACATTCCTTTTTCTATTGTTGTCACAACATCATCGTTTACACCACATTGATCTCGTTACACTATTTATTAATCTATCACTAACATACATACTTCGAAGTGCTCTTATTTCGACTGTATTTATTCTACTCGCTTGCTTATGTTGCCACACCCAACATTGACTACCATATGTCAGTGTTGGAACCAATACACCTCTATGAACAGCCAGTCGTGGCTTTCTGACACGTTTTGGCTGCCCATAAAATACAATTTAAAACAAACCATGTAAATAGGTGTTAACCGACTGTTGATATCCTAATATAAACTACTATTGCATATAATAAGTAGCTCAGGCAAGTCGTGTTATTAACCGACTAAATACTATTTGTCGTGTACTACGTAGGTACTTCTGCATTCGTCAGGGTGTTGATCCTTACACGTTGAAATGTAAATGGTCGCAAATACGTAATGAACATGGAAAGTGCGGTTTCAGAGCAATTTCGCACCCGAAACGCTCCAAATATATAATCAGCTCCCTACTAAGTTTTTTCACGAGGACTAATGTATGGGATTGTTAAAAATAGGATTCCATTCGACAGGCGGCTGTTTACCGCGATTGTGGAATATAAAGGGTACGTTTATAAAACTGAAGAATGAGGTATACAATGGTAATTAATTCATTAATCATTGCATATACGAGTGACAATGTATGCTTGCCATGTATTCTCCATCCTTACTAATTTTTGCGTATATAATATTTTTTTGCGTATTGATATTATTTTTATATTATACCTATACCTATATCGGTGTTAACACGACGCCTGCGTTACAGATATCAGACAATAGAGGAATAACATATAAAATACTTAAATGCATATAAATAACATCGAGACACTGAACAAATATTGATCATATAAATATTTGTGTAGGGTAGGGTTCGAACTCACGCCCTTTGGCGCACAAGATAGGATTTTGTTGTGTTGTCTACTAAATACTGCCATATACAAATTAAAGTTAAATAATAACAAATAAGTAGAATTATTAAATAAATACTAAGCATTTTAAAAATATATTAGCACTAGTAAACATTCAGAAAATCTTATTATAGCACGTGGGAATTTAATTGCAGCGAGAAATATTACTATTGGTATTATAGAATCGCTCAAAATCTTAATTGGTGAAACAGCCGAGCCATAACTTTGTGTTAACCATTGCAAACTAACAATTATAAACTGTACATGGCGACCAAACCTACATGTGTTAGTCAATAAAATGTTTTCATATTCAACCACAAAACCCATCAAGATTATTTGTTACAAATATGTGTTAAACATTGATGCCTTTTAAATATTTAATATTATATATTATTAAAAATGGTTAATATTAATAGCAATAATCTTATAGAGACGCCACGAGAATAAAGAAGATATAAAAAATTATGTAACTGGAGCAGCCGGTGGCAGCAAGATCAGGTATAGGAATCCTCTAAAGATTGGGAAGGAAATCTAACTAATAAAGTAGGAATTAATATATTTAATAAATTCTAAGTGCATTGAACCGTTTAATTACATTTGACGTGATATGAGGTAATGTGTCATTATTTTTGCATTAACAATTTTTAAAACGCGCTGTCGGTAATTTTGGTTTTTTACGGATCTCCTCGTTCCAGATTCTAGTGCCTAAGATTCTGAAATAGAGGCCACGCAGCGTAGCACGTCCATTCGCAACGACGACGGTGGATAGACGATCCGACTAAAACTGCACGATCCAATTAGAAATTACTTGGGTGGTCTATGGTCGGCAGTGAAACTGCGGCTGCTATGATGATGCTGTTTAATATATTTAGCTGCCAGTATAAAAATGCTAGGAGAACAACCATAGACAATCCTATTTATTAACACCTATTAAAAGATAGCTAGTAGCTATTTCTAGTGAACAAAATTAAAGCTATTGAAAACTTGACTAAGTTTCTTAATTTCTTAATTTTATTTAGAATAAACCTTATTATTATATTTATGTCAACGACTAAGTTAGGTAAGGTTTTTTTTATTTATTACAACTACTTATTTTAACATAATTCTACATTTGCTAAATCGAACGAAAAAAATACACAAAAAGACTAATAAAACGTTTTGTATACTTGAAAATCAATTATTTACAAATTTTAGCAACTAAAATTGAAATACCAACTTCACGCTTAAATTTTCGAAAAATAAATCTATGTCCGGCAATGGTGTAATAGATAAATAGAAGCAGTACTAGTCTAAATAGATTTCAATAGAAGTGGGGAACGATGTGATTTGATTCGCATCGTAATGTCTTTGCACAAGCACCAACCGGAGCGACGGCGTTCCGAACTATTAACTTCTAGCTGTGTGATCTTGTGCACATTTTTTGTTGGACCGTGAAACGGTTTTAGACAAACATAGGTAATCAATTCCTATTTAGCAGTGTTATGAACTCGAAATTATTGATTTCTTAACATGACTCATCGATTCATAGTAGAAAAATGAATAATATATGATTAGTGCAACATATCAGAAGACCTCACTTCGTACAGTTGTATTTAAAGGAAATTCGTAGGATCGTAGAATTTTTTCCGAGAATCAATAAAGATTTGTGAAGTTATGATCACTTAGTTTGAAATTACGTTCCAGAACGCCCGTTCCAATACCGCAAGAAAGCTAAGGCAACTATGAAAAATCAATTTTAATTTCAATCCAATTCAAAATATTTAATAGAATAATTTATCTACCTATGCAGTAAAAAATAAAAATACAAAACCAGTCATCCTAGTATCTATAAACTAAATTAGGAAAAAATATGCAACTAATAATATCATCCATTTCATTTCTATTTCATAAATGGGCAATCTTTTTGTGCAAGCCATCTGTACGAACTTCGGAGTACGGCTTCGCCCTACAGACGTGTCATGTCAGTACCATGATAATAACTACCATGTTCATGTGTACAATGTGCCGATTCTCTGCCTTCCTTTTATATATTCAACAGATCTTCAGTAATTTCAGTAACCCAGTGTCCTAGACAAATACAAATATGCATCATATAAATATTTATTCTGGGTGGGGGTCAAACCCACGACCTTTGGCGCACAAGATAGAATAGTTATTCTGTGCCATTATACTTATACCATCTGTGCCATCGGAACATCCCTCAAATGGCGGGATATATACTCGAAACAACATAAATGCAACATAATAGGTTGATAATGGGCAGCAGCGTTTCAGTCGCGAAATTCCGCTGCTATGATGATATAATGTACATATAGATTTCTACATTTCTTTTGAACTGGCAAAAAAAAAGTATAGTCATAATTAAAATATTGCATTTATTTTTCTCACTATAACCTAATGAAGGCACATAAACAGCAGGAACATTCCTCACAGTGCATCATTTTTTAACAAAATATACAATTGCAACTTAACAATTATAAACTAATAACAAAATTAGGATTTTTATCGTGAATAAATACTCTTTCTTAATGCCTAAATCCAATACGTTAAATACAGCACGAAATAATGTCAAAAGAAAATGATTTAAAATTGCACTCACACATATTAATAACAAATAAAAACAATGATTTAAAAAAAGAATATTCGTTTGTGCTTTTAAAGTGAAATTACGTCACAAATCCACAAATGCTTAATATTAGAGAGTACGGGCCTAATATTAGAGACCTGATTATTTTCATTATATAAGTCTTATATAAAAATCATATAAACCAACCCATATAAAAATCCAAAAAAAAAGTTTTAATCAGGCGCGATCGAGTACGCATTTTTTTAAGAAACGTACACAGAGCAAGGTATCAGCCTATTCAAATCCAAATCCATGAAATTTCCTAACCAATTTTGATCTCAATAATTGAACAGCCGAGCCGACTACGACTCAGCATTAGATTTGATGTGACATTATACATTGCAGATGGCCTGGTAAATCTCAAGATGGTTACCAGGAGAAGGTGTGAGCGTCAGTTGTCTGCTAGCCTTGAGGAATACAATGACGCCGGCGCGGGCTGGTATGGGCTCAGTGTCGCAAATTTCTCCGGCGCCTGATGTTACTATGATCACGCTTGGACTCGCCCGAATTATCGTGTTGTAAGGCTCCTCATCACTCGTGACCTAGAACGAGATTGCACTATACACATGAATTGGTTGTAAAATAAACTGTTATTAAAATTACGCTATAAAGTACTAAGTAAACTGCAATACGTTTACTTAGTAGTTACAAGTACTAAACTTTATCACTTTGTCGCAATAATCGTGCCTGTAAGTGTTATTGAGTTTTCTATAAACTTATATATATTATTGCACGAATAGCGCAGATGACAATAATAAATCGTAACATAGACCAAAAGCCTAATTATTTAAAATTATAAAAAGCAATTAGGCCGGCTCATAATTTCTACAACTATCTTTATTACCTATCGATAAGTTGAGGCATCTGTAGCGGAACTAAGATATTCCATAATATCGGAATCTTTAATAAAAAAAAATTAAAACGTAAATGATCAGCATTGATAAAACTACTTACACTTCACTGGTTATATGAGGTAGAACCCTTGCAAAGGTCGTCTGCATCGGTACCTCGCTCTCACCTATTGCTACCGCCAAATAGTGCATTTCTATATTACGCTTTGAAGGTAGAGAGACTGAAATTACTGAGTAAATGTGACATAGAATCTTTAGTTCACAGGGTTGGCGACACGCTAGAGATATCCTTGTGATGACACTAGCGTGTATAGGTTGATATCCTGCGGTCACGTTTACCATGAAGCGGATCGTATGCTTGTTTGCTGACTTCATAATAAAAAGTAGACACTTTATCACTAACCTTAATATTGACGACCGCGAAGTCCGGCACGGGCGGGCGCCAGATGCAGCTGTTGGCGTCCTCGAGCTGCGGCGTGAAAAGCAGACGCTCGGGCGCCTGCCCGCCGTAGTCCAGCATATCCACCAGCGTGGGCACGTCGATGTGCTTAGGCGTGAGGCCGGCGCGGACCACGTTATCGGAGCAAGCCATGCACTCCACGCAGTCTAATGGACAAACGTATCTAAAGTCCTTTAAGGTATATAAAGTAGTAGAATTTCAGCTGTCACACTAATGTGATTTTAAATTATTTTAATGGCTTTTGTCTCAATTTTGCCTGATTTCATATAATGTATTCTTGATAAGAGAATCTTTTGTAATAAAAACATTAACGATAAATTTTGATGTTAAATGCGATAATGCCAATATTACTACATTCTTACTCTACATCGCTACTACATTGTCATCTGTCATTCTAATTAAGCTATATTTAACACGTTATAAGATAAAGAACTGAGTAGCTGATCGCTCTGGCTTTTCTAAGTATGGCTTTTTTATGTTAAATAGTATGATGGGGCTGACATTTAGGTACTGTAAAGCTACTAAATAAATAAGGTTAAATAAATGGAAATAACAATGTTCGTCATCCAGCGAGGGAGCTCGGTTGACCAATAAGTGGACCACTTCGTTTACATCACTCGGCAAACAGTACACTCGAAATTCAAAGCGGGTTCAAAGCTCTCTTTAGAAAGCTAGACAATTAGCGTGGATGATTAGATAGTGCTCGTAATGAAAAGGTCAAGCTAAATATTAGTCGTCGTCATCATCATCATCATAAAAGCCACAGAACATCCACTACTGGACATAGGCCTCCCCAAGAAAGGTGGAATTTTCCCATAAATGCCGCGCTGGGCAGAGCAGTGGCCATCGCTTCGCATTTCAGCTAGGTTGGTTCACCTGTCATAGGAGAAGATACTCTACTGATGCCACATGTTTCCTTTCCTAAAGATTACCGCGAAAAATTTGAAACAACTATTTGACCCCAGAAAAAAAAAAACAACTTGGCTATACGACGAAGCTACAACTAAACATTATCTAGTTGACACTGGAAAAATAAAAACACCTTGGTTATACTCTTTGAAGCTACAACTATACATTATCTAGTTGACACTGGAAAAATAAAAACAACTTGGTTATACTCTACAAAACTACAACTATACATTATCTAGTTGACACTGGAAAAATAAAAACACCTTGGTTATACTCTATGAAGCTACAACTATACATTATCCAATTGACACTGAAGAAATAAAAACACCTTGGTTATACTCTATGAAGCTACAACTATACTTATAGTGGTACAATATCTTGTAAGCGTAAACCACCCTTTCATCGTCTCATAAGTATAAAGCATCACCTGGCAAATTACATAATACATGAATGAATTAAATTATAATTCAGATAATTTTAAGTATTACCTCCACTCAAATACGCATGTGGCAAGTTTGGCTTCAAAAATATAGCTTGGCCAGGTCTGAGAGTCATGTAGTTCATGAAATATGGCGCCCAACAGCCAACATCTCCAGGAAAGTCGGTGTGCAATCTCTGTACTAAAGGATAAAGCAGAGCCAATTTTGTGGAATCATCTGAAAAAAATAGTAATATCGGTTAGGAGCATTGCCCTGGTTTGAGCACACAATTGTTAACAGAACTATTTTTTAGTTAATAAGTAGTTATATTGTAATAATTCTAATTAGATTTGGTAATTCTCATCATTCTATAGTACTATTATGTGAATGATTACAAAAAACGAATTCACTAAATACTACCAACCAGCTAGAAGCAATGACTTGGATTGTTGATCTTTTTTAACTCATATTTAAGTAAAGTTTACAATATGGTTTTACCAATACCAACAATAATCCCCATTAAATTTCAAGAACAATTGAATTCAACATGCTAGGAAAATAGATAGAGGGGAGTTTATCAAAAATAGACTGACATGGATATTTTGTTTATACATAATACAATTTTGAAATATCCAGTTGTAATACCTTCTTTGCCCATTCTTGTTAAGAAGTTTTTTAGACTATCAGCAATCAATTCAGAGCTGACAGTCATCAGAGAATAGAATACTTGTTTCAAGATGTTTTCTGAATCTTCTTGATCATTGTGAGCCATGAGTAGTTTAACACTTTCCTCTGAGAGAACCTGAGTTAGCTCAGGAATTTCTGAAATAAATTTTAATGGATTATTTTCTTTTATGTGTATGTCTTTACTTCATATCAAATATATATAAAAGGTGTAAATACAATATTGTTAGTGTTTGACGACAAATTAATGTTACAAATTGCTTACTTTTAAGATAATTTTTGATCTCATCTAATAACCTGAATCCACACAAAGCCTCGAAGGTTGTCAGGGCTATTGCAAGCTCAGGCTTATGGTTGGGATCTTTATACATGTCTGGAAACATTCTGTGCAGTTCTTCTGCATGTTTCTGAAATTATATATGTCTTCATAAGTACAAGTGTTGACCTAAATCGTGACATGGTAGTAATACTAAATTGTGCGCAAAGGATTGTGGGTTTGATTCCACCCAGGACAAATATTTATGTGTTGAATATTTTTGTGTTTGATCTGTGTCTGGATGTGAAGTCAGTATACAAGCATTATATTTGTGATTCTCCTTTTGTCAGATGTCCGTAATAGAAGGTGTTTTATCACATAGGTAAATGTATGGGATGTTATGTGAATATATTATTATTATACTATTTTTAATTTAACCAATCAATCAAAAATGCAAACTGTATATTTAATGATTCTTAAATTGAAGTCAATCTCTTACTCCTCTGAATTGTCTATAAACAATTGATACATCAGTAATATGAACTTGAAAGACCTTTTGATATCAACTGATAGCACTGCTAGATATTGCACAAACAGGTAATCTACTACCACTAATAAAGATACTGTATATCTTACGCACACAGTAATCCATGTAAATTACTTGATATAGTGAATATGACCAATATTAAAAAATATTCATATATAATTTATTACCTTATTAGGATGAGCTTGTATAGACAATGCTTTCCTTATTGACAAAATCTTGAACAGAAACGGAATAGTGACTCCAAATTTATTCTTAACATCGGATCCTATGGCATCTAGATTATCTTTTAAATAATCAGATAACATTACTCCTCTATCAATGATGAGTGATGGACCATTAGGGTGTGTTCCCATCCACAACTCAGCATAAGGCTTTACAGGATCAATGTAAACATTACTATCTGCACTTGAAATAAACCTGGCAACAACACTTTCGGTACCTAATTTTCCCCAATGATAGTTTTGTACACTGCATTGTAGTTCCATGATGAACTGTAAACGATATTACATTAGAGCAGTTGATCATAATATACATAGTTTTCACTGTGAAATTTAAAAGACTGACTTACCGCGTTTACTATCACACAATAGCCTCCTACTCAAAATAAATTATTTAAACATTACAATTGCCAGCAATTAAAAAAAACAAGAAATTTAAGTTCCTACTAAGCCCTCGTAATCAAGACATTAGTGGCTCATTTGTCAAAATTCTTTGTTATCGCTTAATTTCACCAAGCCTAGAAGTTAGTAATGCTTGATTCCGATATTATTGCGATTCCGACTAGCAAACTCGGCAAACTCTACTTCAACAAATATCTAGCTGTCACTGTCATTTTACTTAGCACGGAAATGATGCATTATCGAAGATTAGGCTGTATGGGTATATCCGAGCATTTAAAACTTTATTATGAAATTGATTGGGGATATAGAAAGCAACAGATTTTTATCATTATCATATCAGCCATTAGAAGTACACTGTCCATAGGCCTCCCCAAGATAAGGGAAAATTCACGCAGCATAATCGTAGAGCGTACTTTCCACTACGGGGTTGCTGCTACCCAACCCCGCCCTGTGCATTTGGGCCACACCGTTTCAGATGGATATACCGCCACCTGTGACACCTGGTACAGGGGACGTACTATTCTACTCTGCCGGTACCCCACGGTCAAGCAATAAAGCATAGAGCAACAGATCAATCTATCAAAATTTTAGTCTATTTTGAACTGAATTTCTCTTATAGAAAGATTAATGTTGGTTGGACAATTAATAGATTAATGTTTCTGTAATATAGAGTAATTAACACATAAGACGATAAATTATCATAAACAAATCTATGGCGAAGTATAAAAGAAATTTAAGTTTAATAAGCTTATACTTTCAGCGTTATCATATAAGCTTTTATCTGCTGAGATCTTAAAATATCGATGTTTTAAAACATCTCTACAACATCGAATCAACACAACATAATGTGTCATAATGTGTCAATATGTGTATTGAATGTACAAAAATCTTGATTACGTTCTTAATTTATATAAAAATTTTCTAAAAATGCCCCAATGTAGCGCTTCGTATTGTCAATATATAGGTCATCTATAGGTGTCCATATATTTCCAAAAGATCCTAAACGTAGAAAGCTATGGGAATCTGCTTTAGGAATCAAAAATTTCAAAGCAAGCCCTTCGTCGCGCTTATGTGCCGATCATTTTAAAGAGGAAGATTATTTTGGGGATAGTCGTTATACAGGTAATAATTAGATACAAAAATTTGTTTTCTTTTACTATAGACACAACACGCCTATATCGTATTAGGGAAAGGTCTCCGCTTGTTAAGATGTTGGCATACCACTCGCTTCCTTTACTCGCATTAGTCATTTCATACAGTTTATTTTTGGTAGTTCTGACCTGGCCCTACTTTAATACCTATTCTACAGTTAAGGTATGTTTTTGAAAAAGACGTCTGTACCATCAGTTTTTTCTGTCAAAGTAAAACCTGAAAAACGCGCAGCTAAAGAACCTCAGCATAATTATAGCACAAGACATGTAAAGAAACGTTTTCAAGTTCCTGCCAAAGAAGATGAATATTTTAGTGTATCGCCAAAAAATTTTGAAAATCCAAAAGAAGCCTGTGCTAATGTAGTGTTAGTACCACATTTGGGTACCATTTCAGTGGAGCGTTTATTAAGTGACAGTTCTACTAAAAGCACTCAAGGTGACCATTCACAAACATGGGTCAATAAATAGCCATAGATATGATAAAAAAGCTATAAAATTCTATAGAGGTTTTGAATCCTATAAGAAATTTGAATTTGTTTACTCTACACTAAGTCCTATGGTTCACAAAATTAAATACTATGACAACAGTATAATGAATTTAACTACAGAAGATCAATTTTTCCTGACATTGATGAAACTAAAGCAGAATAAGTGTAATTATAAACTTAGTAAGTTTTTCAATGTAAGTGAATTGGAGGTTTCCAATGTATTCATAACATGGGTGAATTTTATTTATCAGATGTGGTCAAAAATTAATATTTGGCCAAAAAGAGAATTAATACAACAGTTCATACCCAAAACTTTAAAAAAAGATAATTTAAGACTAATTTTGGATAAAATTGAAATTAAAGTTCAAAAACCCAAGAATGAAAAGTCAATAACTAATTTAAAATATACAATTTTATTAAAAGTATTAGTTGGAGCAACTCCTGGAGGCTTACTATCATATTGTTCCAAAGCTCATGTGGAATCAATAAGTGACAGAAACATATTTGAAGAAAGTAACCTTATAACTAAATGCCAAAGTGGGGACAGCATACTTGCTGACACTAGATTTGTAATTCAAGATATATTTGCAGAAAAAAAATATAGTTAAAACCCCAATTCCCCTTAGACGAAAATTACCCCCCAAACCTTTGATTCCAATAAAAGATTGAGAACTTGCAAATGAAAAATGTAGTATTAGAAAAATTACAAATGTAGTAGATACTTACAAATTTTTAAATAATGTATTAGCCTACAATTACTTTCCTATTGCAAGTAAGATAGCTTTTATTTGTTTTATGTGTTGTTACTTTAAAGAAAAGCAAATAAAAGTTTTTTGAACTATTTATACTTTTCATTGTATTATTTTGTATACTTGCACATGATTATTATTTTAGTGTCACAGTAAAAATATTCTAGTAACACTTGTTGAATAACTTAAAAATTATTTGTTGTTGTTTAGGGCTACTTACTTTAATTCATTCAAAGATCAATCTCATTTACTTTATACATTTAATATTTCTGTTTTAAGTCAGATTAAGTCGGTAATGGTTTGTGCTATTATAAATACTTTTTTGCACTACTTTGATTACCTATTATCAACAGGTGGAATAATCTGCAGAGAAGGCATTGAGCTTTCACCATATTCTACAGCTAAATTACATATATAATTTGTATAGTTTTCTATTATGTCTTCATCTTTTAATGGATTATAACTACATGATTTTATTTTTTTACAAGGTATATCTTGGGAGGCTATTAGAGCTAATTTTCTTTGGTTGGTTAAATGTGATCATGGTTTGAGTGCACAATTGGTTGACTTTTGAACTTTTTATTTACACTTTTTCATGCAAAAGCATAGCTATATGTTTACAACATGAATTAGTCCCAGTCCTGGCATCACACTCACAGTGAGTTTCTTTTATAGTACCTTCTGGGCTAAACTTTGCTTCCACCACAAACACAACTTTGTTTTCAATCTCATTACATTGTCCTCTATTATATATGTGTTCATTATCAGAGAAAAATCGAGTGGATAACAGGTTCAGTGTTTCAATCTAATATTTTTTCAACTGGTTTGTTGCAGAATCTGCAAAATATTTATCAGGAAATGAAAATGATTTCCAATTTATTGTACTTAATCCATCATCAAATAAATTCTTAAAAAACCTCTCAATGTATTTCTTTAGTGTTTACTTTTGGAAGCTGAGACTCAGTATCTATATCTTTGAATTCATACCAAGCCGGCGTTTTGAATGTATTGTCTATATGAATTACTTTATCCATATCTGTACCTTGGATTTATATTATACACCTTAAAGATACGATAAATTAAATCATTGCAAACAAAATACAAAGAGATAAATTTAACATATATATTCCAACTCAACTTTGCCGTAACAAATGCAGTACCTCTATTTTTGTTGTTTTTATTTTGATGTTGAATAATATCATTAATACTTAGATAATTATAAGTAGAACTTTGCATCGAAGCCTATTCACAAATTGCACCCGGCTGACTGGCTCTACGGATGTTCAAAATCATTGATATTATATAAATATCGATAAACAATTCAATGCTAATTAAATAATAGTAGTTACTAGTCAATTATCCACAAATATTTTTCTAATATCGAACACTATTGAAAGATTGTGTGAAGCAGTGATCCCGCACTGCGGTTCGATTCTCTCAACAAATTGTAAAATACTTTATCTAAGCAGGTAATTCAATGTTTTTCGTGCCTTTTTCATCTTTTTGTTAATATATTGTAGGTATTATGTGTCGGTGTGTAGGTGTCTATATCAGCGGTCGGCAACGGCCCATTTAGTACATGGCAGTAATACACATAAACAAACAATGATTACGTTATATGAGAACAAAGTTAGCGAATATTGATCCTTATTTGTTTCTTGTCATAACCTTTTTATTATTATATTTTAATACATACGACATAGATAACTATTATACAGGCAGGTAGCGTAAATATTATATTAGTAGACATACATATTTTCTTTTGTTGTATTTTTTTTAATTTTGACTTATCTATGCAGTCTAATTATTTATGCGTTCTTTTTGTACTTTTGTTCACCACCAATAAAATTTGATACAAAATTCAATTCAACAATAAAATAGCGAGTTTTGCTGATAAACATATTCATATTAATTTAATCACCATAAATTTATAACAAAGCAGTAAGTACCTACGGTGGGCATTAGATCAATCTATCCAAATCTGTTAAATTTGTTAAAAAATCCCTGTTTATAGATATAAAAATTAATATCGAGTGCAAAGTTTTGACAAATTTGAGTAGGTTGGCTGTGTGTACATAACATACACAATGGTAGTTTAACAGGTCTTTGGTTTGTAATAAATCTACCTTTTCAAATATAGTGATAATTAATCTTATTTAAAACGTATATAAAAAATTCGAAATTGAAATCTCTCCAAACATATAATATAATATAACTTTCGTTTTATATTTTAACTGTAATCGTATTTTCACAAGATTATACCTATATAATGATAATATACTTTAATAATTTTATATTTTATGCTCTAATTTTTTTTATTTATGTTTTATATTTATTATTAAGTAGAAAAGAGAACTAAATTAACCGTCAGAAAAATAAATTAAAACATGAATTATAAGGTAAAATTATAGATGAAATGATGAAAAGAGAACACGGGCATTTTTCTTGTGGGTTTTGCGATAACACGTGTAGCCGAAGGATGCGTGGCTGAAGGCGAATCCAGTCGTTAGCGACCATTTACAAACAATCAAATCATTATTGCCAATATAGGTTTCAAGGGTTGTTAAGAATATAATAGTACCTAGATGTACTCGTGTCGTCCGTATCCTCATTGGTGTACAATATTTATTTATGGGCAACGACAATTATTGCATTCAATGGTATTACTAACAAGTCAAACATCAGATATCACACAGAAACTCTTTTAAATAATAGCATATACAATTATATTACCCTGGGATTTTGCGCTTCCGGAGCTCAATTAGCCTTATTCTGTCGAGACGAGACGATCATCACTAATGGTTCCAAATACAGCAAAAACCAAAAATGTCACGCCATTTTCCATCGAGGTGCAAAAAGTGAACTGCGGAAAGCCGCTTTGCTTTGTTGAATGTGAGAGGAGAAATGGACAATAAGGTAGCGGAAGTTTATGAGATGAAGGATGAAAGAAGGCTTGATATTTTATGTGTCAGTGAGACGAATCGAAAGAGTTGCGCGGGAATACCAACAACCGACCAAGGTTGTAATGGTGTGTGTTTCTATCTGAACGAATGGTTTGAGAGTTTGAATATGTAAGCTCAAGAATTTTCTGGATTAGGCTTAAAGTGGGACTAATCCGTTCTTTGTGTTAGGATGCTGATATGGGATCCGGGCGATTACGGTATGCCTAAAATGGGAGAGAAGAGTTTTGGGATGGAGTAAGAGTTACTATAAGGAATGCGAGACAGAATGAAAGAATTGCAATATAAAGTGATCTTAATGAAATTAGAATTAAGTGTACGAGAAAATGATCGGAAAGTATAGTGATGATTGAGTCAATGAGAACGGTATTAATATGGGGCCTTTGGGTGACAAACACGTTATTTTGTCACAAGAATGTCCATATATACCGCGCGGGTCTGTATGTATCGCAGGGTGAGTGTTGACACAGACCACTTTTTTATAGTCAGCCATTTGAGTGGTCTGTTTAAGCACTGATGTCATCGCCCCCAACAGTCCATAGGTCCCTAGTTCCTAGTCCATAGTCCCACAACAGGAGAAGGTGAAGGTAGAAACATTCATTAGAATCATTATATCAGCCATCTTAATTCCACTGTTGGACATATTCCACCCCAAGATTGGAGGATTTTTGCCCATAACTGCCACGCTGGGCAGGCACAATTTCACATCAAGGATGCTGCTGCCCATCCCCGCCCTGTAGTATTTAAGCTGCGCTCCGCTTCAGATGGTTATACCACCATCTGTCGGTTCCGGTACCTTAGTCGCCTCTAACGATACCTGGTACAGGGGGAGGTACTATTCTACTATGCCGGTGTGCAAACACAAAAAAAGATGCTGAGTTTCTAAATTTGTACTAAAATTATACTTCGTTTCAATCAAACAAAAGTGCCGGCTGTGGTTTAAAAACTGTATCTTATCCGTACTTTTTTTTTAAACGAACCTTTTGCTGGACTATTTGGAGGTCAGTTCCAGCACCACCAGGGGAGAGGGCAAAATTTATAAGCGATTTATGCCTGAGTAAATTTTTGCAAAAAGGGATAAAGTGAGGCCGGTCTGTGGGGCGGTTACTGAACGCGTTGACCGGCGAACACGTGCTGTAAAGCTCTTACGAAAGATGTGTGTGTGACGTGTATCTGATTGTGGAGTGCCAGTGAGGGGGTGACGTAGGGACACGTTAATAAAGCTTAAAGTTATTACGAAACCACGCTTACTAAAAACAAATTATAGCAAAGGTATCGTTTTATTCAATTTAAAGAGGATTAACGCCTTCTAGTCAGCAATTATTTATATTAATGATGCCATCAAACCTGCTTTTTTAATTCGCGGTATTAAATTTAAATACTTGTTCTCGAAAATTAATGGAACGCCGACAATAAACATAATCGCTAAAAACAACAAACATATCGTTCAGTATAAAATATACAAGCATTCTGTTTCTGATTTGAAGTCCATAAATGAGTGAGAGAGTAAATCAATCAATATGATCAAATACGATCGTAAAATATAGATCGTTACAAAATATCACGAGCTATATTGAAGAATGGAACCTATTATTACCAATCATAGTCAGTTTATTGGAAATAAGACTACTATGCCATTTATTTTTGCAAAAGTGCGTTACCTATGCAGTTAAATTGTTTTTGCATGTGCAAAAAGTTTAAAAAACAAATAGATAGTAGATAGATTTACTTAATAATGTGGAGAAAGTGTAGCTACTCATCTATTCTCTTAGTGTGATGGCTGTAGCTAAATATATTAAATTTTGTTTATGAGAAACACAATAAAGAAGAGAAAAAAAATGCCATATTTGTGGTAAGTAAATGTATTTTGTATAATTGAGAATATCTAGTATTAGATAATAAGATACAGTAGTATTATAGCAGATGATAAAACTATTTTATTCAAATTAAAAAGACAACAGTTGTATGACGATGTAAGCAATAAACATGTCGAAAAGAGTAAACTGGTTGAACGTTAATTTGACACATGAAACAAAATCGAAAGTATCAAATTTGTTATAAATAGGTATACCCAAAGTTAAACAAACAAATTCATGTATATACTTAATACAGCCAAAATAATAAATCAGAATATTAACATTGTTACAATTATTGTGATTAAATAGCTATTATTCATAAGGATTGCTCATTATACTTATATGATAACAATGTTGACTAGACAATGTGACAAAGGAATCACTTTATATTATACTAGCGACCCGTCTCGGCTTTGGTGCAATTAGGATAAAAAATGGTTATTGCGGGTTAACCCTAAGATTTAAACTTTTTGTAGACCTTTTTTTGGTGTAAAATACTGTAGTACATTATTTTGGTCTATCTCGTCGGAGTCAACTAGCGTTTGCAATTTATTCGCAAAATATTTACGCTTATGTACATACATACTACATTACTCTTCTCTCTACTCTTCCTTAACCTAGGATACACATGTTAGTGAAATCAGCAGTAAGGTTACTGGGACGCTTCGTGCTCTCGTTCGATTAAAACATTTTCTTCCTACCAAAACCAAAACCCTTCTTATTCAATCCTTAGTTAATCCTTCTAGTTTCTCAATCTTAGTTAATCTTCTAAAATCCAATCCTTAGTAAATATCTCTCAAGAACTCCTTAATAAATTGGATCGTCTATTAAACAACTGTCTTCGTTTCATTTTCGGTTGGCGTAAATACGATAATATTTCCCATTATTACCGTTCTCTTCTCGGCTGGCTTCCTAATCGTGGACGTCGCAAAATTCGAGTTCTAACCTAAAGGACAGATTCCAATTCCTGTCTTCCTCTCACGAACGTAATCTCCGTTCTTCTAATACACTCTCGCTGTTAACTCCTTCTCATCACTCTAGTTTTTTGACGATCTCTTTTACAGTGACAGCTATACGACTCTGGAATGAGATTTCGTTGAATATTAAGCAATTCCCAAGCAAACGCTGTCTCCGTACCTACTTTATTTACTGATGCTGCTTCTCTAACTTTATAACCCTATTTCTGATGTACGTTATTATA